>VDFB02323866.1:0-185286 GCA_007258455.2 Sequoia sempervirens
CATCGATATCCTACTCGAAGAAGTTACTTTGCTAAGATACGCGCACTTGAATACAACTTTCAGGATTCTTGATCTCCTTTGTTGATACCAGAGTTAACTTTGTCTTTGTGCGCACATCATGATAGAGTGCCCTCTGAATCCTTATGATGAAGGGTCGTTGCCAATACATGGTCAATGTGAGAATTGGATATCATGTGTGGAGGTGTGGATGGAGTGTGTTTAGAGATAAGAGATAGATTGGTTGATAGTTTGGAACCTTTGACTCTCCAAACTTGGGAAGATGAGCAATGATGGGTGGATATGAAAGTGTGCATGGAATTAGGACCAACAATTTGATACACTTTGTACGTCACTTGAAAAGCATGCTTTTTCTTTTGTGGACATCCATGATGGATACTTTTCCCTTTTTTATTTTTCCCCATAGTTTCTTTGACTGATGGAGTTTGATAGGGATAATATTTCTTTGTATTCTTTGGTATCCATTTGTATTTGATTTGTCCATTATGCTTCTCAACTTCTTTTTCTTTGATAACGTTCTTCATACTTTGATTCAATTCTTTCATTTGACATTTGTCCCAAATCATGGATGGGGTGATGGGTGGATGAAGATTCATGACGTGGCTGGTTGTAGTATTGACACTAGTTTCATCATAAGGATTCTTCATGCTCCCTATGTAGAAGTTTTCTTGAGATGAAGTTGCCCCCAGTATGGTGGAAGTAGTACCTTCATGCTTTGATTCTTCCCATTCTAAGGTGTCTTGTTTCGTAAACATGCTCTGACAAATGACCACTGTAGATGACATTGTTTCAATTTTTCGCTCTGCTAACTCTGGAATATCCTATTCTATCTAATTTTTTTCCTTGAGTGGATAATGATGGATATCTGCATACCTAATGTCCTCATTCTAAATTTTGGATATATCTAATCCTGATGTCAACAACTCAATAACCTTCTCTTTTTGTGTAATAATGTTAGGAGTAAAAGAATCAAGTTTTGAATGAAGATCATCTGTGTGTCCATCCATAGAAAGCATCTCATGGGTAGATGGAGGAGTATGTGCTGCATGGATATGATCATCTTGCATAGATAGGAGAGTATCCATTAGATTATTGTAGTATCTTGAAGATACAAATTCTTGATCTTGAATGATTTCGGAGTTGCTTTCAACATGCTTTGGATCAAGTTCTTGACATAGATCAGTTTCAAAGGATAGATTGCTTACAAAAGGGTATGTGCAGGATCATGATGGGCCAAAAAGATATGATGGGTGTTTGTAGGGTATGTGGCTGACAACTTTTTTTTACCAAAAATTAATGAAACGAAAAGGGTTTTTAAAGGAGATTCTAAACTTTCTACCAATATAAATTATGATTTACTTTGAATTTAATAAATAATTATTATTCATTTTCTATTTGAATTATGACTAAGATCACGATTGATAGGCTAATTGAAAACATCTATAGCTTTTCAAATGGTATCACAATTTTTGAATATGAAACATGCGTCACACTCTATGCTTTGCATACTATAAGACTAAAAAATAAAAATGAATTTCATGAAGTTTTCACCAAGTTACGGTGGTTAGACATACGAGTTTATATTTTTTAAAAGTTGTAATAAAAAATTCATAATTAATTATTTACTTGGAAAAAAATACAAAATATGCATCACATCGAGACATGAGTCCTCTACTTATATCTAAACTCGTATAAAAAAAATATTATCATTTTATTATGGTTAGGGTGGTCAGATAGACACTTCTTATTTTTTCCACGAAATTTAAGTACTCTTTTGCATTGAAATTTCAAATTTTCACCAAATAGATTTGTTTAAAATAAACCTAGTAGTTTAGAAACTACATTCAATTTGCTACAAATTCTATTTTTACATATTTTTGAAATAATATATATAACTTATTCAAATTTTTACGTCAAGTTTCCTAACTCTGATTTTTCTAAATTTTTTGCCACTTAAGGGCCTGCTTTTTCCATGATGATCCTGCACATACGCAAAAGGTTCTTGGATGTTTCCATTAGACATGGTAAGTGATTCAATATCCTCCAGTGTCGAGTTCAGGGTTCCTTTAGTATATGTAACCATGAGGTCAAAGGGTGTCAACCTGTCTTGGAACAGACCATTGCTAGAACTTGGTGAAAGATGTTGATCATGCTTTGGGATAAATTCTTGAGATATGTCCTCTAACTCATAAGGTGATGTAGAGACATTTTCAACATGATCATAGGTCAATGGATCGTGTATTATGTCAATAGGATCAAATTATCCTAACACTTCTTGAAATAGATCACTAAAAAGTGGCTCTTGATGTATGGTGCATTGATCATCAGATGGGGTGGAAACATCTTCAAAGTGCTCATTGATGGAGAGATCTTGATCATATTTTTCAACAATTGTGGTGGAGGGATTTCCATTGTCTTCAACCATAGGGTCAAATGATGTTGATGTTTCTTGAATTGGATCATTGTTGGGTATTGTTGGTGGATTTTGATCATGATTGAAAAGTGACTCTTGACATATGTTGATTTGATCATTGGATGAAGTAGACATAGCTTCAAGGTGCTCAATGATGGATTGATCTTGATCCTTGTTCTCAATAGTTCTCATTTTTTGTGTTTGTGGTTGCATTTGTTGGGTAGATTGAAAGGATTGGGAAGCTTGGGTACCTTGAGCAGTGTGGGTAGCTTGATATTGTTGAAGCGCTTGTTAGTAGGCTTGATGTGCTTTTAGCGCGATGTTACAATATTGACTTATTGCACTTGGTTTTGGTGGTAGTGGTGGTAGATTTGGAATTGTGTTGGATTTAGTGATGAGTGGTTGAGATAAGCTTGGAGCGATTATGGTAGTGAGGGGCTGAGATGTGATGGGGTGTTTGGAGTGATTGAGGTGATAGGAATGGTCAGAATGACCAAGGTGATAGGTCCTTGGGAGACCATATTTTGATTTATCGGGATTGATGTTGTCATTCAATTAGATACCATATGTTGGTGTGATGTCAATGGTATATTCACAGGATTTGATGTGATGGCCCAATTGGTGTTAGGTGGATTGATTTGGATGGAGTGATTGGTGCTAGGTAAAGGGGGAAGCCCTAAACAAAGGAATGATGTTGATATGTGTAATGGTGGTGGAGATGTCTCTTGGCATAATGACTTAACTATTTTGGTGAGTGTAGCAATTTGTTCTCACCAAATTTGATATTTATTTCTATCTTGACTCCCTTGATATAGTTGATTTGGTTTTTGTTCACACAGATTTGGAGTGTGTACTTGTGTTTGATTTTGGACAATGTTTTGATTTGGGATGACACTCAGATTTGGCATGATAGGTTGAAATTGACCATTGTTCATGTTTAGAATATTCATATGATTTGCAAATGTATCCATCGCCATGTTTTCTAGATTCATGTTTCAAAAACTTGTGCTTGGTATATTCTCATTTGGCTTGTAGGGATTTGGTGGGATGACGTTGTTCGTTTGAAGGCTCATACATTGATTTTTCAGTTGATAGACTTGTAGATTTGGATTTAGATCTACCATCGGGAAAGATGTTCCAATCTTTGAATTAGGCATTATCACACTTGTTGTTCCATTGACATTTGTAGAAAGTAATGATCCCATGTATGGATTGTATAAGTGCGAGTTTTGGTAATCAATCGGCATTGTAAGGCCTTGAAAATTCAATTGATTTGGATTACTCATGATGTATGGATCAAGTTTATATTCCATGTTCTCCTTGTGTTTTGACCTTGTTGTAAAAGTGACCTCTAAGATTATTAGGACTAATGACGAGATGAAGGATGAAGAGGGGTGAATGATATGAGTGTTGAACATTTAGGGACTTTGGATCAATGCTAGACTTAGGGCTTGATTTTGATTGTTTGATTTGGATGATGAACTTGTAAACCCTAAGATGTTAGATGTGATCTTAGGATGAACTTTTTCAAATAGTTGATAATTTAGCTAAAGGTATGAGAAAGGATTCTTTCCCATACTCCTAACTAAACAAGGTGATTTTGATTTGTGATGATTTACCCAAGTCTAGAATGATGCTTCCAAAGCTCTAAAGTTGTTTGGTGGGATGGATTTGGTAAATGTTTGGGATGAGTGAAATGTTTAATTTGATCCTAAGTGAACCTAAGAAGGATTTTTTAAGACCAAGATAGTGAATAATATGCCTATCTCTAAAAGTAATTAGAAATCAAAAGACCAATGTTTGCATGAAGACCATATGACCAAAAGATGCCAAGCACATGTGTGGGGTCCACTTGATTTAATCTTTGTTTAATGGATTCTTTTTATCACAAACACTTCTTGATTAGGTTTTCAAATGAATGTCCAATGTCCTAATTCTCTTTCATCTCACAAAGTGCATTATGCAAAAATTGAGGAAATCAAGGCAAAGGTTTCCTAATGTTGACCTTAGTAGGAGAAAATTGAGATAAAATTTAAATGTTTAGATGCCGCTAAGGACACAAGTCCCAAGGGCAAGCAATAACATGTGAATTTGTTCAAGGATATTTGCCTCTCCTAAAGGGTTTTCAATTTTGATGATTCGTTGAATGTTGGTTTTCAAATGTTTTTGATAAAAAGCACTGTGTTTTCAAACCACAAGGAATAACATCCTAGCTCAATTGGTATGTTTTTCTTAGTGGGCTTGCCTCATTCCCTTCATAGTAGAAGAGATTATTTTACATGCAACGAAGGACAAAATATAAAGGTATGTTAAGAATGAAGTCTTAACCTCTATATTTCAACCAAGATCAGACATGGAAAGTAACTTATTGGAATATAAGTTCCAATGCACCACTTTAATAAACTCGTTGGATGAACTAGTTGGCTTCTACAAACAAGGTTCTTAATGACACAACATCAGGGACATGGCACCTTGTGAGCATCCAACAAACCACTAAAGGCTTTAATCAATCCTACTAGGGGCTCTTATACGTTTTATTGTAGTACCCCATTCTGAAAGACACTATACGGCTAAGGCCTACATACCATGAGGACTTGACAGTTTAGTCTTATCCATTTATATACCAGCCCGAATGAAAAACCGGTTAGAGTCACCTTCTAGTTCTCCTTTCAGATGTGTCTCTTAGGCAGGCCCCTCTAAAGGTAGGCAATAGCGAGCAAGCACATCTGTAGTTCGATCGACCTTCATTTAAAAACAAAGGGAGAACACATGTGATATATCTAACTCACACTCGCAAAGTGTTTTGTTCAATTTTAAACCCAAATTGAAGTGTGGAGGAAATATTTTATGCAACTTAATGTCATCAAAAAGACTTTTGATTCTCAAGATCGTCGTGAAGTGCGAGAGCAGTGCGTACGGCTTTTTAGATGAGATTATTTTGCATAAAAGATTACAAAGTATAAAAGACACATGTTCATTTTAAATCTCAAAGGAATGACGATGATTCATTTTAAAGCACCAAAATGAGATTTGAAGGTTATCTTGTTCAATTGTTATCCTTAAACTAAATCTAGTCAATTTTCCTAAAGTTCATTTTAACCCCTTCGCAATGAAAATTGAAAACCTTTTGTAATGTTCATTTTAGAGATAAAAAATAAATGAGTTAGCCTAAAAAAAAAAATCAAGGCGTGCAAAGGAAGCTCAAAGCATTTAAAAATGCTTTGTGAATCTTAAGCTTCGATGTCCAATTTTCTTCAATCTCCAATCTTGCTTGCTTTCGCTTGATTCCAATGCTTACCTATAAACATTATAAAGTAAACCTTTAGAAATGAGATATATCTCAAGAAATTGTTTGAGACATTTGGCATTTAAAAATCACAACATAATTCTTCCAATAAAGATGGATTTTATTGTTCCTCAAAATTTGAATTCAATTGATGTAAAAGATGTAGTACAAAAAGTATCAAAATAGGATATTGTGGTCTAAGATACCATGAAAATTCCTTTTTAAATCCAATCAGGAAAAAGAGAAACTACCATAGTCAGTGCTAGACATCAAATAAATTCAGTTTTTGGACTATAGAGTACGTTGTATATGAAAGGGACTCCGTGCTACCAGGCTAAATATGTCATAAAGTAGTGATCTAATGAATTTGAAATTTGAGAGTTATAGAATTCATTGAGACATAATAAATAAAATTTTGATTTTCCACAGCCTATTGGGGTATTGGCAGCGACATGTCTAGAGGTTAATATGAACAACGCAAAACTTCATAAGATGTAACATATATTGAGGTGAATAAGCATAATCATAAGATTTTGCAAAAAAATCAATGATCAGGATTCAAAAGCCATTCCCTATCCAAACAATAGAACAATCAAATGTCGATATATTCTTTCTGTCCACCCTGCGCAGCCAGTCACTAAACGAGAACAATGAATTTAAATAAGAGAATGACAATTATTGGGAGAGATGTGCTCCGAATGATCTCAGAAATGAAAAATATCAAAACACCATATTCTCTCATTGAGAATATTTAAACTTGTAGCTATTTGGGCTCCTCCCTATCTTTTATCATAGCTATTTTTGTGTGGTGGGCCCACCAGCAGAACTCCACATTTTATTGCCTATAGAAAAAGAACCTTGATATTTTCATGCAACAGACAATAGTATATGACCGAAATCCAAACATAAAGGTAAGCCAAGCAATAAATACATGCAGGACTATCATAACTACTACTAAATTGAATTCAACTGCTACTAGTTCATTGGTGCTGAGTACGTTGTTGAAGGGATCCAAGAGTCTCGTCTAGGCTCATGACTCTTCATTGGTGCATTTATTGTTAGAAGTTATGATAAACGCCATTCCATCCCTGCCAATCCCGCTCAACACTTTTGGTGTTTTTGGAGGATGTCAGAAAAAAATCAATGAAATGATAAAAATCATATTTCCGATAATCTAAATGACTTTGTGGCTTGGTGGGGAGCTGCAGCGACATCATACAAGCTAGCATTCTTTGTGGAGAAGGCTCGCTTCTATTGAATGGGACGCTCATGTCACTTGGTTTGGAAATATGAAATGTAATAACTGCATAGAGAAAGGATGACATGTGGCTATGGATGGCTGAAGTGTATCTACCATGGGAGTGATTGGAGTGATTCAAGACTATGCAGTAATTATTTAGTGATATTGAAAAAAATCTTCCTGAACATAGCGTATTGAATGCAGGCAACTGTAAGAGTTTTCAATGAAGATATGATTAAAGAACATAATTCAAGCTTTGTGTGGACATTATGTGGATACTAAATATCAGCTAGAGGATAGGTGGAGGTTAGAGTTCTACCTCTACATAGAAGTGATAAGTACCATCATAAAAGATGTACAAAATCTTGTCTACGTAGGTTCTCTTTTTTAGGATTAACAGCTACTCCTTGTTCGCCAACAACATCAATGATAGATGTGATATAACAAGAGGTATCTATCATAATAAAATAAAGGAGCCATTGATAATGATTAAAGTGCACCTAAGTCACTTGTGGAGCTAGTGAACATAAGCTAGAGTTGGAAACATAAATTGTTGAAGCCCGCAACATCACTCCTCATTTAAGGCACAAACTATTACTCTTCCTGACAGCTGAGATTGGGCGCATAGACAATGCATGTGGACCAAGTAAATTGGAAGACATAAAGCTAGATTCCTTTGAACAGGGCATGGGTGATTGGTAGGGACACCCATCAACGCATAATGAAAGGGAGATCTTTGTCCACAAACAAGAATGCAAACTGAAGAGATATTCTAAAAAAAATAATCTAGAGAAAACATCTTCAAACATGAGACCAATGCCCTCCTTCTAGCGCCAATATGTGGATGTCAAAATCTACAAATGGTTAGCATTTTAAAGCCAAGCTAATAATGAAAATCCCTATGAAATAAATCAACATGGTAATACTGCAATCAAAACAACAAAAGGATTAGATAGACAAATTGAAAGCATATAATAAAACATTTAGAGAATTATATCTCATAATGGATTCGTGCTATTGTTGAAAATAGCCCTTTCCCAATCCTTGATAGATAAGCTAGATGATGATGATAAGATGAGCAAGATTAGCTCTCAATTGAAGAGAGTAACCTTGTATGAGATTAGAGATGAAATGCTAAGATTGTGGAGTTGTGGAGGATTTGATCAAGAAAGAAGCCTTTCATTTATAGATTTTCTTGATGAAGGATTGGCCAAATGGATGAATGTGGGACTAAACACAGACCAATGAAAAGAGGCCACTTTTCAGCTTGTTAGTTGTTGATGCATGTGTAAGATTTGGGAAATATGCCCAAGAGAGGGAGTTTCAAATTCAAATTTGTGCAATAAATTTTGAGAGGGGGACATGAAAATGGGAAATTAATGCAATGTTGGAGGGGGCAAGTCAACTTGTCCTCATTTTCAAATTTGAGGGAATATTCCCCATAAATGCCATGTTGAAAGAAAATAAGGAATTTAATAAATCAATAAATTGATTTATTTGTTCAAGTGGGATTATCTAGAGGATGTGATGGGTGGTTAGGTTAGGCTAATTAGGATTAGATTAGCTTAATGATGATTAGGATGATTTTCACTTTTATGACTGAGAGATTTGATTTATTTAAATCAGAAAAAGATGAGAAATGACTTTTGAGATTTTAATTAAATAAAGTTTGATTTATTTAATTAAAGGATGATGTGAGCCTTTGATTTATTTAAATGAGTAACCTTAGGACTAAAGATTTGATTTACCTAGTGAATGGATTTGCTGTGTTTGATTTATTTAATGAGTGGATGAACGTGAATTGGGTGCACGATCTTCATTTCACGTGTCTACATTTTTCCCCTCTTTCAAGCAATGTACTTATTGCATTGGTTCAAATAATAAATTTTCTGCGATCAAAATTCAAAAAATTTATGATTTTTCAGATGCCCCAGCGAGAAGTACACTAGTACATCGCCCCCTCGAGAGATCAAGAGAAAAGATTTAATTTGAAGGCCGATCTTGCGATAAAGAGTTCAAACTGGATGGTTATGGATGATGATGCAAATGAGATGGTTTTAAGATGCTTAGAATAACAAATCTATATTATCGTAAACAACTTAAATGATGATATGATGTGATGATGGATGAGATGGATGATCTGATATGCTATGATTATTCAATGGATGATTTATGCAGATGCTTAGATGAACAAATCTATATTAATATGATGATGCAAATGCAATGCATGTGAAATGCTCGATGTTTCCTATTATGTATGATATGAATGATGTGTGGATGTAGGATGGATGCATGATGGATGCATCGGTGATGATAATGTTAGTGCGGAAATGAGATGATGACAAGAGGATACCACAAGTCCATGATCTAACGATATTTTATTAGAGATGATGATGATAGATGATAGATGATGATAATAAATGGATGATGAAAATTGGATGATTTGCTTATCAAGGATTGGGCTTTTAAAAGGGCTACTTACCTTATGTTTCGTAACACATGTAGATATGATGCATCAAGGTATAAAGAACCAGGATGGCATTGTACCTAGTGTGATGGACTTTGACTCGACAAATGGATTGGAGCATTCTTGTTCACACTTGACATATGAAAACCTTGCTAGGACGTACCTAACAAAGCAAGTATTTGCCAAGTTATTTTACAAGAGCGTCCAACAAGCACAACAGACAAGAGGATAATGATCGTTGCCCCATTTCTATCTCTCTAAATCCTTCTTTCGGATATCATCAAGAGGTCCTTGGAATGAGCGCAATAAGATAAATCAAAAGAAAAGATCAAGTAAGAAAACAAGTCAATGTTTTTCATACCTTTAGCCAAAGGGATTTTTTTTGATAGGATAAAAATCCAAGGTGATATCCAAAATGATGCCCATTGTCAGAACGATATATCCTAGGACATGCATTGTAAAGGATGATGATGGTTTGATAAGTTGATTGATAGGCTATTGATATAAAGTTGACCGACATGTTTGAAAATGATAAAGAGTTTTATTTTGCGTTTAGTGGTTTGTTGCTTCAATTTTGATTTTGCATTTGAAGATTGCTTTTGCTAATTGCTATGATTGTTTCTATTTGTTTTGTCAAAAGATGAAGGTGAAGATCAATTTATTATGGATGATTGATTATCACAGGTGAAAGCGAAATGAGATGGATGGATTTTTTCAAATATTTGGATGCTTTTGGAGTTTTGCAATGCTTTTTGAGGCTATTGTTGGAAAAAAAATAATTTTGAGGGTTTACGAATGTTTTGATTTTTGATTTTTTGAATGTTTTTGGATTTTGATTTTTATTTTTGGATTTTGATATTTTTAATGTTTTGGATTTCTTTATTTTTCTGATGTTTTTGGATTTTGTGTTTTCTCGTAAATGTTTTTGATTTTGATGTTTTCGAGGGTCGTGGTCACGCCCACAAAAGGATAAGGAAAATCACAAAGAACCTTTCCTAGGAATTGACATTCTAGCATGTGACTAATATCTCTATGGACATTCATTTACTTGTCAAACTAGAGAACGTATACTTTAAATGGCGCAGCACAATATATGCACTAAGAACTAGTTTAGGTCAAAACTTAACATAAATAAATACTTGGAAGGAATTCCATCTATGCTACAAGAAGGTAATGTAAAGCTCTTTTAACTCAACTATGATTTGATTAAAACATAAACTATAATAGCTACAACTAAAACACAAACTATGAACTGGTCTTATGCTGTAGGAATAGGCACAGAGATGGATTCCTGATGCTACAGGAGTAATATAAGACTGAGTTTGTATGAAACTTCAAAGATGAAAGCTAACTGATGATCAACAAAAGAACATCTAACTAATTCATATAGATACTTACTAAGTGGGCCCCTTAGCAAGCATCTACCGATTACGCAAGTGCCGAACTGTAACTTCATCAAACTTTATTCATGAAAAAAGAATGGTATACATTGCTTTGTTGATATGGAAACTAACAACAAAAACTATCTCTTGTCATACAAATTCTGCTTTTCATTATTATCATACTGACTCTTACATGATATCTGCTATCTCTCTATCACTATGTTTCTATCTTACTTCTAACTATCATCTCTCTCCCTCTACCCTCGCGCAGGAGGAGTACCTTATTTAAAATTAGGAGAACAACTAACTAACTAACCCCACGAGAAAGACATGGAAGTAAAGGTATCCCGTGAATCAAGGAACAAACTTCATAAATGAATTTATCCACCAACCTAATCCAGAGAATCTAGAAGGCCCACTCCTTTCCGCATTAAAATCCTTCCCCAACTAGCTTTGGTCAAAGTGAGTCTTGCCGCAGCTTCCTCAAGTCGTAGGAAATGGACTTACCGCATTTAGATCACTGCTTGACTCAATCATACTTTCTTCAACAACCTAATGTAAACACAAGGTAATGACAAAAGAAAAGGCACATGGTACATACACACATCCATTCATTAATCATATATTTAAATCTATTTCATCATTCAAAAACTTTATGCGCGATATACTTACCATTTAGGAGTCATCAGGTAATAAATGCAACAAGTCAACAAAATAAGCTATGAATTTGAAAATATTTTGCTACGTGATATCCTAAATAAAAGGTTCTCTTAAAATGTATTTAAACAACCATGAATAACAAAAGTAAAGGCATTAAAAGTTCATCATAATATCCAAACTATGAGCACATTTTGGGCTCATCATTCTACCCCCTACTTAGCCCAATGTTGGTCCTCTAGCATTAACTTTCCTGGTAGTTTCTCTGAAATCAATGGTTGTGGCATGACTTTGAAATGGAGTTCCAAACCTATAATAAAATCCTCTGAAAGTTTGCCACCTTTCATACCTAAGAGCTTCTGAATCATCATTAAGATTTGTAGCCTGGTAAGGATAAAGGGGCCACGTTAGCACAGGAGGTCTGAATGTCAATGGCAACCACAGTTCAAACCTCTTTTGAAGTCCCAACTATATATATCTGCTTGATCGTTTAAGAGTTGCTGTGAAATTTAGGGGACTGTGAGGCTCAGACCTTCTTAGCCCAACAGTTAATCTTTCCAACCTTTTCTCAATTCTGGTGTATGATAGTCTCCAAATGAATATGGTTGTTCCTAAATTCATCATATACCTATTTCTTTGAGATCAAATATTTCATTCGCTATAGGCTATTATGAATGCCATATGTCAGAGTAAAACTAGCTTTTCAACATTGCATGGGGTTTGAACTTGAGATGAATGGAACAGTCATTCCCTTTCTCAAATTTACATAAGGTTTCCCATTGCCTACCATAATTTGCTTCATTTGTTGCCCATGACATAAATGATCTCAAATGGATATCACTCACTGAGTATAGAAGAGGATCTCCATTCTATTTCAAATGGAATTAAAAATTCACACATAAAATTTATTAACCAACTAGGGCTGCCCGTATGTGTGTCTTAAAAATCTCTTAGCAGCAGGAAGTATAGAATCTTGATTTCTGGAAATTCTCAATAGTTGGAACCATAAGAATTGTTCCTTAAGGCACAGAGCATAAACTCTGGGTGGTGGTCTACATTCCATAATCTGACCAGTTACTTTTAGCATTTCATCCATTTTTGCTTTTAACTCAAAAATTTCCTGTTTCTGACTTTCTCAATTTCCTTTTTCAGTTTCTTTCTTTCTACCTCACATAGACTTTTTTGCATGTCAGTTTGGGCTAGGTGCCAAAAAGTGAGGGTTTGTAATGTAACTGGTTCCCAGTTAGCTTTGACATATTCCAAGAACTCAATCAAAAACGTCTTCTTATAAACAATAATGGCTTTACAAGTTGCAAGGGGAAATGTAGCTTTACTAGCCACATCCAATTGTATAGTCTATTCCTGCTCTTGCTGCAAGATGAATTCTTGTTGTTGCAGTGGAGAAGACTATGCTTTCTCTGAAAAATTGCATAGTAGCAGTAGCAAAGTCATCAAGGCTTGGTAACCCTTTTTCATTATGCCCCATTTCCTTTGTCTTAACTTGTTCCTCTTCAAGAACGAATGAACTCTGTGTAGCATTCTCGGACACATTATAAGAAACATCAAATTCAGACTCTACGGACTCTTCTAAAATTACAATAACCTCTAGTTGAGGTGAAGCAGGGGAGGTCTTACATTGTTTCCTTGTGGAAACTCTTCTTTGCACTGGTGCGGCTGCAGGAGGTGTTCTGGTAGCCTTCCTCTTTTTGGTCTGCCTAGAGGGTTCTGCCCTGCCAGAGGATGATGGTGAACTGGTAATAGCAACAAGTGTTGCTATAGGAGAGACAGCTACAGGGGAAGATGCTGCAGGAGAAGGGCATTGCCTTTTCTAAGAATGAGGGTCAGATTCTGGGCGCTCTTATGCCTTTGTTTTTCCCTTCTCTCTCCTAGTGGCAGACCTAGTTTGTACCCTAGCAAAGGATTCTAGTGGGGGAGCTGTAGGACCAGGTGCTACATGAGTAGATGACCCTTGCCTTGTTCTACTGTAGATGCAATTTCTTCTTTCTTTTTTTGAGGTCGTGGGGTAAGTACCCTAGGGGGTTGTGGAATTTGCAAGCTCTTTTGGGCAACAAATTGTTGCCAAGAAAGAGGTGAGACATCTCTCAAAGAGCTCTCAATCAATAATTTGATAAGGCCATGGTGAGCAATAGAATTATCTTTCCCTTGTTGGGTTCCGTGGGCACTTTCTTCCAAAAAATTTAACAAGAAATTCAGAACATTTACAACTAACCCATGCCTCATATGATTTAATAATTTGAAATGATAAGAATGCAGGTAGGAGAAACGGCCTTCACAGGTTAAATACCTGATTATGTAAGCAACATATTCTGAATAAGGAGGAGGCAATGATACCCGCTTGCATCCCTGCTTGGAGACTTCCAAAGGTGCATCAGTGGGTATTGAAAATTTAGCCCTTGCAAAGGCAGCATCTGAAGAAAATTTTTCTCCAATGTCTGGAAGCCCAGTTACTTCAGTAATTTTTTCTTTAGTTGCAACAACCGTTAGACCCCATACAGTAGCCTCCCTTGCAAAAAGGGTTCTCAAAAATTCACCAGCAGCCTCCTCATCAAAAGCATTTAAACTCAAGTAGTTTAACCATCCATAGAGGCTAAATGCCTGGACTATTTGAGGATTTTGCAATAATAATTCATGAGCTACAGGCTCATGTCACACCAGTTGACCACCCATGTTCATAGTTTTCCCCCAGCTGAACTCAACTCCTTGCTGAAAATTCAAAATTTTTCCTCTGTTTCCCTTTCTGTTCTGGTTTTTTTTTTGTTGTGCCGTCACATTTCTCTCTTTTCCAAAAATGAACTTTTTGAACAAGTAGTTTTGATTGTAATTTATAAGAAAACATGCAATGAAAAGGACATGCGATCATATTTGGAAAGTACCAAAAAAATAATAAAGAAAGGTTATCTGCGCAGTTGTGGCAACAGCGAAAAGATAGGTTTTAAAAGGTGGATTACCCCGGCCCCTGCTTAGAGTATGACATGTGTCCTCACATGTACTAAAGAATAGGCACAGATCGGGTAATAATGACTGGTACATGCATAGCATTAAATGAATAGAATAAAATAAATCAAATATGTGATAACAAAAGATATGGCGTACCTTTGATAAATGCATGTACGTGTGAAGAAAGATGATGGCGTCTTCATGAGTTGACAGTTGGGAATGATATTATAATGAAGGGTGATGTGGATGGATGAGGTGGATGGGTGACGTGGGTGGACAAGATGAATGGATGGAATGGATGGATGGGATGGATGGATGGAAGAAGGAGAAAGAAATGGAGCAGGAAGGGAGGTGGAGTGGAATGGAATGGATGTTCTTTCTTTGAGATCGGCTTATGGTACAACCGAGTCGGTGGCCATTAACTGTGAAATTTGAAACGACTGATCGACTATTGCTACCAGATACCAGTGTTGTCAAACACATTCTCAACTTCATAGGGACCAAGCCAGCGTGTTGTGAGCTTACCTTGGTTTTCTTGATATCTGGAATCATATAACATAGCCCAATCACCAGCAGAAAATTGCTTGGTTTTGATGTGTTGATCATGCCATTTCTTCCATTGCTGTTGGACTGCTTCTGTATGCTGTAGGGCAGCTTTTCTTATTTTGTCCAAAGCATTTAGCTACAGTAGATGTTCCTTCTGTGCTTCAAATATTTCCATATTGAGTTCAAGAGTTGTCCTCTTAGTTTTGTGCTCAAATTCTATGGGAAACATGGTTGTTTTCCCATAAAGCAACTCAAAAGGTGTAAACCTAGTTGTTGTAGTTCTGTAGGCCCAGACTGCTTCAGGAAGTCTACTGCTCCAGTCTTTTCTATGGAGTTGCACTGTCTTTGTTAGGATCACCTCAATTTCCCTGTTTGTAACCTCAGCCTGACCATTGGCTTAAGGGTGATAGGGGCTGGACTTCCTCTGTTTGATTTTATAGTCATTCATTAGTGCAGTGATCAAATTGGATGTGAACTGAGCTCCCTGATCAGTTACAAGCTCTTTGGGAACTCCAAATCTAGTGAAAATTCTTGACCTTGGTGAAAGATGTTGATCATGATTTAGGATAAATTCTTGAGATATGTCCTCTAACTCATAAGGTGATGTAGAGACATTTTCAACATGATTATAGGTCAACAGATTGTGCATTATGTCAATAGAATCAAATAATCCTAACACTTCTCGAAATATATCACTAAAAAGTGGCTCTTGATGTATGGTGTATTGATCATCGGATGGGGTGGAAACATCTTCAAAGTGCTCATCAATTGAGAGATCTTGATCACTGTTTTGAACAATTGTGGTGGAGGGATTGCCAATGTCTTCAACCATAGGGTCAAATGATGTTGACATTTCTTGAATTGGATCATTGTTGGGTATTGTTGGTGGATATTGATCATGATTGAAAAGTGACTCTTGACATATGTTGATTTGATCATTGGATTAAGTAGACATAGCTTCAAGGTGCTCAGTGATGGATTGATCTTGATCCTTGTTCTCAATAGTTGTCATTTTTTGTGTTTGTGCTTGCATTTGTTGGGTAGGTTGAGAGGCTTGGGAAACTTGGGTAGCTTAAGCGGTGTGGGTAGCTTGATATTGTTGAAGTGCTTGTTGGTAGGCTTGATGTGCTTTTAGTGCGATGTTACAATATTGACTTATTGCACTTGGTTTTGGTGGTAGTGGTGGCAGATTTGGAATTGTGTTGGATGTAGTGATGAGTGGTTGAGATATGCTTGGTGCGATTATGGTAGTGAGGGGTTGAGATGTGATGGGGGTGTTTGGAGTGATTGAGGTGATATGAATGGTTGGAATGACCAAGGTGATAGGTCCTTGGGAGACCATATTTTGATTTATTAGGATTTATGTTGTCATTTGATTAGATACCATCTATTGGTGTGATGTTGATGGTATATTCACAATATTTGATGTGATGGCCTGATTGGTATTAGGTGGATTGATTTGGATGGAGTGATTGGTGCTATGTAAAGGGGGAAGCCCTAAACCAAGGAATGATGTTGATATGGGTAATGGTGGTGGAGATGTCTCTTCACATAATGACTCAACTATTTTGGTAAGTGTAGCAATTTGATCTCACCAAATTTGATCTTAATTTTGATCTTGACTCCCTTGATATAGTTGATTTGGTTTTTGTTCATGCAGATTTGGAGTGTGTACTTGTGTTTGATTTTGGACAATGTTTTGATTTGGGATGACACTCAGATTTGGCATGATAGATTGAAATTGACCATTGTTCATGTTTGGAATATTCATATGATTTGCAAATGTATCCATCCCCAAGTTTTTTAGATTCATGTTTCACCAACGATACCCAACAATGATCCAATTCAAGAAATTTCAACATCACTTGACCCAATGGTTGAAGACATTCACAATATCTCCACCGCAATTTTTGAAAACAATGTTCAAAACCTATCCATCAATAAGAACATTGAAGATGTTTCCACCTCATTCAATGATCAACTCACCATACATCAAGAGCCACATTTTAGTGATCTATTTCAAGAAGTGCTAGTATTATTTGATCCTATTGACATAATGCATAATCTATTGACCTATGATCATATTGAAAATGTCTCTACATTGCCTTATGAGTTAGAGGACATATCTCAAGAATTTATTCCAAAGCATGATCAAAATATTTCACCAAGGTCTAGCAATGGTCCTTTCCAAGACATGTTAACACCCTTTGACCTCATGATTATAGGTACTAAAGGAACCTTGAACTCAACACTTAAGGATAATGAACCACTTACCATGTCTAATGACGACATCCAAGAACCCTTTATAAGCAATCCATCCTTTGAAACTTACCCATGTCAAGAACTTGATCCAAAGCATGTTGAAAGCAACTCTGAAATAGTTCAAAACCAAGAATTTGTATCCCCAAGATACTACAATGATCTAATGGAAACTCTCCTATCTATGCAAGATGCACATACTCCTTCATCTACCCATGAGATAATTTTTATGGATGGACACATAGATGATCTTCATTCAGAATAGGATCCCTTTATTCCTAACATTATTACACAAAAAGAGTAGGTTATTGATTCCTATAGTCAAACAGAGTTGTCAACATCAGGATCAAATATATCCCAAATTTAGACTAAGGACATTAGGTATGCGGATATCCAACATTATCCGCTCAAGGAAACAAGTCAAACAGAACAATATAATTCAACGTTAGCAGAGTGGAAAATTGAAATGACATCATCTACGATGGTCATTTATTAGAGAGTGCATTCTAAACAAGAGCTCTCATAATAGGCAGAATCAGAGCATGAAGGTACTACCACCACCATACTGGGGGAAACTTCATCTCAAGAAAACATCAACATAGGGAGCATGAAGAATCCTTATGATGAAACCGATGCCAATACTACAACCAATCATTTCATGAATCTTCATCCACCCATCACCCCATCCACAAATTGGGACCAACGTCAAAAAAAAGAATTGATTCAAAGTAAGAAGAATGTTATCAAAGCAAAAGAAACAAAGAAGCATAATGGATAAATCAAATACACATGGATACCAAAGAATACAAAGAAAGATCATCCCTATCAAACTCCATCAGTCAAAGAAACTATGGGGAAAAATAAAAAAGGGAAAAATACCCATCAAGGATGTCCACAAAAGAAAAAGAGGGATTTTCAAGTTACGTACAAAGTGTATCAAGCAGTTGGTCCTAATTCCATGCACACTTTCATATCCACCCATCATTGCTCATCTACCCAAGTTTGGAGAGTCAAAGATTCCAAGCTGTCAACCAATCCATCTCTTATCCATAAACACTCTCCATCCATGCCTCCACACATGATATCCAATTCTCACATTGACCATGTATTGGCAACAACCCTTCATCATAATGATTTTGAAGGCACTCTATCGTGATGTGTGCATAAAGACAAAGTTAACTCTGGTATCGACGAAGCAGATCAAGAATCTCAAAAGTTGTATTCAAGTGCATGTATATTGGCAAAGAAACTTCTTCAAGTAGGATATTGATGGCACATTATGATAGGGGCATCTACATCAGCAACACCTTGAGATTTAGCATGAGCTTAAAATCCTTCAGAAAAATCAAAAAAATCAAAAAAATATGAAAATCCAGAAAAAATGAAAAAAAGGATTGAAAACTGTAAACAAAAAAATTGTCCTCCAGTGAAAACCACTATGGTGGTGCTTTGGGCAAGACCATGGCGAAAACCTAGAAAACAGGCGTCACGAGTAGAATCGAGCATCCACATGCACCACCTATGAGAAAGCATCTTATCCCATCCATAATAAAGCCAACATCGCATCCATCTCAGCCATAATAAATCCATTCATCCATAAACCATTGATCCAATCCATTTTCATCTATCGTCCAAGGTATCTTGATCTTGATGAAAATTTGGGGCACACTTTACACTTGCTTATGGTAAACATCTTGACATGGGTTGTTTTCATTGATCCTATCCTATGCAACATTATCTGAGCCATGAAGCATTATCCAAATGAGCATGCTCTTTATCTGAACACCTTATCTTATCACAAGATAATCTTTGACATCCTTTGCATGCTTTCCATATCCATCCATCCATACACCTATCCAAGCATCCATCCATCACATTTTGTACATTGCTAGACACTGGGGGCAAATATTTAGATCTCGCTTTAGGAATAAATCTTGATCTATATCCTTTAACTTATGTGATGATCTAAACATTGGAAAACATGAAATCAAATTGGTCAAAACCACTTGTGAGAAAAGTTCCAAATCACTAGCCCATGGCATATTTTGATGAGAAGACATTCCTTATCAGTCTTCATCTTTCATCGAACATTGATCCAAACAATCAATATCAGTTGCATCTAAGTTGCACTTCAAACATCACATCAAATCATTCGAACAACTTTTGTTCCAAATCAAGCTTCAACAATCCTGATCAATCCAATCCAATCAATCCATAATCTTGGGATATCCTTCCCAATCCTTGTCTTGCTTAACACTATCCTTGCATTGTTTTGTATCCTCATCAATGTTATCATCATCTATCCTTGCATTGTTGTGTATCCTCAACAATGTTATCATCATCAATCCGATCAAAATCTCAATCCATGTGTTGCTTAACACTATCCTTGCATTGTTGTGTATCCTCGACAATGTTATCATGATCATCAATCCATCGATTTGATCAATCAAACTTAGCTTGTTTTTCAACAAACTCTCAAATAGAGCACTGATATCGTATCCATATCCAAATTGTCAAAATCATGAGAAAAATAAAAAAAATTCAAAAACATCAAAAAATCCAAAAACATCATAAAATCAAAATCCAAAAACACTCAAAAAGTCAGAAAAACATCAAAAACATGGAAATACAAACTACATCGTCTCTAAGCTTAAACATAGGCAAGGCTCATCTTTGATCATCCCCGAGACACAAAAATCCAAAAACATTCAAACATATCAAAATCCAAAAACATTCGAAAACACAAAATCCAAAAACATTCAAAAATATCAAAATCCAAAAACATTCAAAAAACACAAAATCCAAAAACATTTGAAAAATCAAAAATCAAAACATTTGTAAAATCTTGAAAATACCAAAAACAGCCTCAAAACATTGCAAAACGTCAAAAACATCCAAATATTTGAAAAAATCAGTCCCATTTTGCTTTCACCTGCAATAATCAATCATCCATAATAAACTAATCATCACCTTCATCCTTTGGCAAAACAAATAGAAACAATCACAACAATCAACAAGAGCAAACTTCAATCATAAAATCAAAAGCAAACAACAAATCTTTAAAACAAAATCAAACTCTTGATCATTTTCAAACATGTCAATCAACTTTGTATCAATAGCCTATCAATCAACTTATCAAACCATCATCATCTTATGTCCTAGGATATATCATTCCGACAATGGGCATCATTTTGGATATCACTTGGATTCTTATCCTATCAAAAGACATCCCTTTGGCTGAAGGTATGAAGAACATTGGCTTGTTTGCTTACTTGATCTTTTCTTTTGATTTATCTTATTGCGCTCATTCCAAGGACGTCTTGATGATATACGAACGAAGGATTTAGAGAGATAGGAATGGGGAACCGATCACTATCTTTTGTCTACTGTGCTTGTTGGACGTTCTTGTAAAATCACTTGGTGAATACTTGTTTTGTTAGGTACGTCCTATCAAGGTTTCTGTATGTCAAGTGTGAACAAGAATATTCCTATCTATTTGTCGAGTCAAAGTCTATCGCACTAGGTATAATGCCATCCTGGTTCTTTTTACCTTGATGCTTCATGCCTATGTGTGTTATCAAACATAAGGTAAGTAGCCCTTTTAAAGTCCCAATCCTTGATAAGTAAATCATCATCATTTCTCATCATCATCTCTAATAAAGTCTCGTCAGATCATGGACTTGTTGGATCCTCTTGTCATCATCTAATTTCTTGTTTTCTACACTAACATCATGTCATGAATAGTTAATCATCATCACTAGTGCATCCATCTTGCATCCACAAACCATCAGTATTATGCATATCGTCCCACATTCATGTTCATCATCATAATATAGATCTGTTAGTTTAAGCATCTACATAAATCATACATTTGCATAATCATAGCATATCGCATCATCCATTTCATCCATCTCATACATCATATCATCATTTAAGTTGTTTAGGATAATATAGATTTGTTATTCTAAGCATCTTAAATCTATCTCATTTGCATCTTAAAATCATCTCATCATATCCATCCATTTTGAACCTCTTTATCATGAGATCGACCCTTAAATCAAATCTGTTCGCTCGATCTCTCGAGGGGGGCAACGTACCAATGTACTTTTTTCCACTGGGGCATTCAAAAAATTAGAAATTTTTTGAATTTTGATCGCGGCAAGTTTGTTCTTTGAACCAATGTAGCAAGTACATTGCTTCAAAGAGGGGAAAAATGTAGACACACAAAATTGGCATAATGCATTCAATTAGGTCATTTTCATCCATTTAGAAAATAAATCAAGTTTATTGATCAATCTCCTAAAGTCATCAGTTTAAATTAAATAAATCAACTTGGTCCTAACATCACCCTCCTTGATTAAATAAATCAATCCTTTATTTAATTAAGTCTGAAATCACCTTTCATTCCTTTTTTATTTAAATAAATCAAAATATTCAAGTCAAAGGGGTCAAAGTATCTAATCATCATTAAGTTAATCTAATCCTTATTAAACTAACCTAACCACCCATCACATCCTCTAGCTTTTCCCGCTTGCACCAATTTAAAATTAGCATTTTCCATCAACATGGCATCTTTTGAGGAATATTCCCTCAAATTTGAATTCAAAAACAAGTGGACATGTACATCCAACAAAGAAATTAATAAGCTCTTACATGTCCCTTTGCAAAGGTCAAACTAAGCATTAACTCTCAATTTCAAATTTGAATCTCCCCCTCTTTGGCACATTGACCAAAATGTGCTCATCCTCAAGCCTATCACATAATGACAAATGGCTTCATATCATTGGTCAAATCTCTGTCCCACATTCATCCATTTGGCTATTTCTCTCATCAAAGAATTTTATAAATAGAGGCTTCATCCTTTAACAAATCCTCCACAACTCCACAATCTTCATGCAAAGTCATTCTCTTAAACTGGGAAGTGATTTTGTCCACCATCATTTGCAATATCAAGCTTAAGCAAGGATTGGGAAAGGGCTATTTTCTACAATAGCACCAATCCACTATGGGATAGATAGATTTCATGTTTTTCTTTGTATGCTTTTATATATCTTGTTATTTTGATAGCATTTTAAAACATGTTAGATATCTCATATGGATGTTGAAGGTTTGTTTTGCTTAAATACACTAACCATGCTTGTGTATGTTAGTTATTTAACCATTTGCAGAATTTGACATCTACACTAAGTAAATGGTTAGACCGAGGGATGATTTAGGATGAAGTGGTGTTAGTAGTCAGGATTAGATGTGCAGTGTTAATTAGTACATTTTTCATGTCTACAATCTTGGTAATGGGAACATCACTAAAGTCCTTTATGTTCCAGCATTAAGGAAGAATATTCTCTTAGTCTACCAAATAAAAAATAGTGATACAAGGAAGATAGTTGGATTTCAGCCAAAGACAATTGTGATAAGGGATTTTCTAAGCAAGCCAATAGTAGCAGTTGGTGAGGCGATAGTTCTACTCAACCTTACACTTTTATAGATTTTTCACTTAATGATCATGCTCTACAAATACCTACACTTGCATGCAGTGTTGACAATTACTATCTTGAATAATTGTAGGATATTGTATTTCTTCTCTTGTTTTGTGCCCACCTAAGCTATGCTTAAGGGGGTCTGTTAGTGTAATTTTTAGTTTACACATAGGATTTTAAGCCTACTTAGGTGTTTATTATGTACATGACACTTGCATAAGGAAGGTTTCAAATTACTTAGGAATTCTATGGAGGTGTTGACTAACATTCGATACCTCATGCTACAATTGTGTGAGAAAACTTGCCACCACTCCATGAATGAGGATTCCTATCCTCATTTCATGGAGATTTGGTGCTCAAACAATTTCCTATTTATGTACATTTCATTCATCTAATAAACCAATTAGTTTTTGGCAAATTTGTTCATTGTTCTTGTTATCTAACATTGTGATTTACGAGTTTCTTCAATAATGACTAAATGTGGCTTCTTTTCAAGTTTTTAAATCTTGGTGTATTCCTTATGATTATCTTCTTAAGTTAAGGAATATTTACATGAGGTTATCTTCTCTATGTCTAATGGAAAATCCCCTAATTTAGATAGATTCTCATATGAATTCTATAATTGTTTTTTGTACAATCTTTGTGAGTATCTTCACAAGGTATATGTGGAGATATCTATGAGGATTCTTTAGGAATGAAAATCAATAAGTGAAATATTAAATTCATACATAAATCTAGTACCCTGCAAGAAATATATAGTGGCTGCCCTATCACCTTAGTAAATATATCCTACAAGACTATTACCATTGTTCTTTCTCTCAAGTTTAGGCTACTCCTTCCCCAACTATTCCATCCTGAGAAAATTAGTTTTATCAAGTTGTGGTACATACCTCAATAACATTGGTGTAATATAGGAAGATATAGGATAGGGTTGAAATTCTCAATAATTTATAATTTTTATTGCAATTGACTTTTCCAAGGCTTACAACAATATTGAATGTTTCTTCATTCTTTCCATGGTTTAGGAACTTAGCTTTGGGCCCCATTCTATTCATTTCATTTAGATTATTTTTACTAAAAACTTAGTTTACAACACCATTAACAGACATCAATGAAAGCCTTATCCAAAAATTTAGGCTAATTAATTGAATTTCCCTTTATATTTTATACTTTTATGTGTATTTTGGCGAAGAATCTGGCATCTTTTGTTCCATCTAATCTCCAAAAATATTGTTAAGGGTATTGTCTTTCCTTATTAATCTAACTAGATAGTCAATATTAATTTTACATATGAATCATTTATCACTCTTCTTGAGGAAAAGAATAATGGGATAGGGTATTCTTTGTTATGATACACTTTGTAAGGCCTTTGGTTTAAATTATTCAGGGTAAAAGACCTAGAACTATATGTAGTCCTTTCATCCCAAAGTTGGTTGGTTATGCTCTTTTGATAAGAAATGGATTGATAATGGGATTTTTTTAATTTTTGTGCACTCCCTTTAGTTTTTAGGATTTCTTTCTATCTTGTGGAAAATTATCATAACCAACATTTAAAAAATATAATCTATTAGATCACTAAGATTCTTCTATTTTTTGGAAACCTTTAGGTGTGCTTTATTTTCTTTTACACTACTAAAATTTATTACTCTTTTTGAGTGCCTTCTAAGGCCTCCTATAAAAAAATAAAAAATTGATCAAAATATTTTCTTTGCACCTCTATTGATGGGAGTTACTAATTTTATTGAATTGATTTGGAATTTTTTTGTCACCCTCAAGATGCTAGTGGTTGAGGATTACTCTAAATCCATCTCCAAGGACATTATTTCTATGCTACATGGATTATTAGTGTTTTATAAGGGAATGATGACTAAAATAGAATCATTAGGTATTATAATTTTTTAGGTGTAGCTAGTAAGTGGCCAACATAAAGGGGTTTTTAATTCTATACCCTCTTGACCATGAGAGATCTTATCTATATATATTGCAAATTTATTATTAAGAGAATATGGATGGCTTGTGACTCCATCAGGCCTCACCTTCTTTGGTTTAGAAATGTATTATCCAATAGCCTCTTAATTTTTCAATATACTATTTTATGTTATTTGATTCTATCTAGTGATGATTTTTCTCTTAATAAATCCCATTAGATTCATGCTTTAAAATTATTTAATAGAGGAGTTAAAATTCAACTGGATCTCCTTAAATAGCTACGAAATTTTTTGTTTCTTGAGTTATGACTAAGTTAAATTTTGGTTATCTAATGAGGTTTAGGATACCTTATACACTATTATTTATGCTATCACTCTCCATATGGTTCACAAAATTAATAGTAGGTCCCTAAAGCACTACAAAATATTTTAAGTTACTTTAAAAAATATTTTGAAATTATAGACCCTATAAGGGATACGTGGCTTATATGTCATCTCCCAATGGTGGAAGAACTAAATCACCATCGGAAAATCCATTTTTCTTTGCATTTGACATTAATTATGATATTTTTTTGGACAATCATTCTTGAGCCTAAGTTGGCTCATTTCATATGGTGCATTATTTACCCATTTCTTTTTCTTGTCTCTCCTTGTCTCATCTAGGAGTTCTCAATTCTCTATATCCCTTTAATAGATAGTTTAGTAGTCTCAATCATATTTATTTTGTTATATACTAAAGCTTCAATGTCTTGGATTTGAATATATGATTTATTCAAGCCCTTTCAATAGAAACCCCTCTAATTGCATTTTTTGGTGGGTGATTCCCCTATCTTCCATTTAAATTTTCCTATATTTGAGATTTTTTTTGTGTAAAAATTCCCTTTTTCTTTGAAAACATAGAATTTTACTTCTCTTCTAAGTTTTTTTGGTTCATTTTTATCTCTACATTAAGCATATGGTTTTCTCTAATATTCTCATATATATATAAATATAATTGCACAAGGTTGTATTCAAAGTTATGCATCTACAAGAGTTGTTAGATCATTAGTCATGTAAATTTTATAATATATAGAGTTCTAGATGCTATATCTTCCCCACCTCATGCATATAAGTGTTGTCATAATCAATCTAATAGAAGTGATCAAGGATCATAGTGTCAAATAATTTAGCTTGAGGCTCTAGTGATGATGAATCCTATCCATGGTGGTCTTAGCATTCTCAACCACCTTCTCCTTCCCATAATAGTTTTTGTTACTTGGAATAGGCTATTTATCATGTTTATTATTATCAACCTATTGATGAAGGCCAAGAGCATAAGGTTTCTCTAACTAGTTGGATACTATTGATGAAGGTTTCATCCCCACTATTTTTGTACTTAAATTCAATGATTTTGATCCCCATTTTGTTAGTGGTGTTCTTGTTGCTTAATATTTTTTAATATTTTTAGATGTTCAAACTTGACCCTATTTACACGATTTTGATATTTTTTAATTCATCTATTTTCAACTTTTACCTTTTAATCACACACTTTTTTTGCAAATAGTTTATATTTACCTTTTTAGCTCTTGAAATGTAATGTGGGTATTATTCATCAATATAAAATATGGTGAATAACTACAACAAGAAGTAAGAGATGTAAGAAAACTAAGTTATTGGCCTAATAAATTGAGAAAATATAGACACTATAATATGTAGGGAAGATGAAAAAATAGAGCTACAAATACTTGACACTAAGACATAGGCATCCCATGTCTACAAGTACATATATTTATACAAAGATATTAAGACATTTGATAGAGATGTTGAAGACTAAGCATAAACACTCAAACATACAGTGTAGATTTTGAAGTTGTAATTACATCTAAAAACATGAAAAAAATACAAAATAGATACCCCAACCACTCAAAATGAAACATAGTTTCAAGATAAGTGTCCAATTAGGTGTACAAGAAAAACAATGGTAAAATTTGGAAAGATGGAAAAATACATTCAAAAGAATCATTCAATGAAAAAGAAGCTTGCATCGCTTATTAGGGAATAATGGAAAGAGAAAATATAAACAATGTAAAAATTTAGCAATTATTATACCTATCATTGTTGTATGAGATTGCTTCAAGGTTTCTAGATAGATGATGTAGATTGATTGCTCTTAGAATATCCTCAAATGGCTAAGATGTATGTAGGATAAATTATTTGGAATATGATTATCCCTAAGGAGAGGCTTGTTAAATAGACCTCCAATTGTGAGGATGGAGGGTAAGAATTTCATTACATGG
The DNA here is from genome assembly GCA_007258455.2 of Sequoia sempervirens. Taxonomy (NCBI): domain Eukaryota; kingdom Viridiplantae; phylum Streptophyta; class Pinopsida; order Cupressales; family Cupressaceae; genus Sequoia; species Sequoia sempervirens. Next base: position 26,908 of record VDFB02323866.1, read on the forward strand.
TCAAGGGTGGAGATTAAATTGATTGTTGCAAAAATAGAGGTTGAAGATCCATTATGATCTAGGATGGATGGTTCCAACTTGCATATATACTAAAGCTTCAATGTCTTGGATTTGAATATATGATTTATTCAAGCCCTATCAACAGAAACCCGTCTAATTGCATTTTTTGGTGGGTGATTCCCCTATCTTCCATACAAATTTTCCTATATTTGAGATTTTTTTGGGTAAAAATTATCTTTTTCTTTGAAAACATAGAATTTTACTTCTCTTCTAAGTTTTTTTGGTTGTTCATTTTTATCTCTATATGAAGGATATGGTTTTCTCTAATATTCCAATATATATAAATATAATTTCACAAGGTTGTATTAGAAGTTATGCATCTACAAGAGTTGTTAGATCATTAGTCATGTAGATTTTATAATATATAGAGTTCTAGATGCTATATCTTCCCCACCTCATTCATATAAGTGTTGTCATAATCAATCTAATAGAAGTGATAAAGGATCATAGTGTCAAATAATTTAGCTTGAGGCTCTAGTGATGATTAATCCTATCCATGGTGGTCTTAACATTCTCAACCACCTTCTCCTTCCCATAATAGTTTTTGTTACTTGGAATAGGCTATTTATCATGTTTATTCTTATCAACCCATCGATGAAGGCCAAGAGGATAATGTTTCTCTAACTAGTTGGATACTATTGATGAAGGTTTCATCCCCACTATTTTTGTACTTAAATTCAATGATTTTGATCCCCATCTCGTTAGTGGTGTTCTTGTTGCTTAATATTTTTTTATATTTTTAGATGTTCAAACTTGACCCTATTTACACTATTTTGATATTTTTTAATTCATCTATTTTCAACTTTTACCTTTTAATCACACACTTTTTTTGTGAATAGTTTATTTTTACCTTTTTAGCTCTTGAAATGCAATGTGGGTATTATTCATCAATATAAAATATGGTGAATAACTACAACAAGAAGTAAGAGCTGTAAGAAAACTAAGTTATTGGCCTAATAAATTGAGCAAATATAGACACTATAATATGTAGGGAAGATGAAAAAATAGAGCTACAAATACTTGACACTAAGACATAGACATCCCATGTCTAAAAGTACATATATTTATACAAAGATATTAAGACATTTGATAGAGATGTTGAAGACTAAGCATAAACACTCAAACATACAGTGTAGATTTTGAAGTTGTAATTACACCTAAAAACATGAAAAAATTACAAAATAGATACCCCAACCACTCAAAATGAAACATAGTTTAGAGATAAGTGTCCAATTAGGTGTACAAGAAAAACAATGGTAAAATTTGGAAAAATGGAAAAATACATTCAAAAGAATCACTCAATGAAAAAGAAGCTTGCATCGCTTATTAGGGAATAATGGAAAGAGAAAATATAAACAATGTAAAAATTTAGCAATTATTATACCTATCATTGTTGTATGAGATTGCTTCAAGGTTTCTAGATAGATGGTGTAGATTGATTGCTCTTAGAATATCCTCAAATGGCTAAGATGTATGTAGGATAAATTATTTGGAATATGATTATCCCTAAGGAGAGGCTTGTTAAATAGACCTCCAATTGTGAGGATGGAGGGTAAGAATTTTATTACATGGTCAAGGGTGCAGATTAAATTGATTGTTGCAAAAATAGAGGTTGAAGATCCATTATGATCTAGGATGGATGGTGCCAACTTGCATATATAGAAAAAACTGTGAGGATGAGAATGACAAGTGGATGACTCTCACATGTAAGAGAATATAAGAATGTGTAGAAATGAGAAGTGGGATATCTCACACATGTGAGAGAATGTGGGGATGTGTGTGTTAATGCAAGTGAAAGATCTCAGTTATGTCTACAAATGTAGGGGTTGCTTTGATAATGAGAAGTGGAAGCTCTCAAACATATCTAAGAATGTGGAGATCTGGGTGACAATGACAAGTGGAAGGTTTCACACATGTGTGATGAGAAAAGGTGTATATGTTTGTGGGATAATGGATGGTAGAAATTAGAAGATGTTAAAGTAATTTAATTAATTAAAATTTTTGAGAACTTAGAGAAATATTTGATCTTAATTAAATAAATAATAAAGGTTGATTTAATTAATTGATCAAAAGAAAGCTTACACTAGTTTAATTAAGTAATAAGATTTATTTAATTAAATAATGGCAATTTTTTTCTTAAATAATTAACTAAAAAAAACTTATTTAATTATTGATGGAAAGATAACTCAGTTCAATTAATTAAATAAATAAGATTTACTTAATTGATCAAGGATGAGGATTAATTAAAATTACAAATAAAGTTAAATAATCAAATAGATAAAGTTTATTCAATTATTGATGATATGGGGATTAATTAGTTGAATCAATTGAAATTGGAAGTAAGATTGAATATATTTATTTTATTATTGATGATGGAGGGATCCATTTTTTAAATTAATTAAAGAAATGAGATTTATTTCTTGATGAGATGATTTAGAAGAATAAAATGTGTATTTGTGGTATCTACACACATTAAACTATCTAGAATAAGTATGTAGTCTACACCTTTAGATAATTTAGGACAAATAGATTGAGATTGACAATGCATGACACAAGTTTCCTAAAGAGCCTAACTCATTAGGAAAAAACTGTATTGCAACTCCATTAGAGATGTTATAGGTTTCTGAGAATGATTTTTTATAATGAATGGGATAGAAAGACTTGCTATCGTATGGGTCATAGATAAGATGTAAATATGGCATAGGAATGAATACATGTAAAAGAAGTAACAAATTTATAGACCTATTCATGGTGATAGAGTCTGACGACTGAATGAGCCTATATGACCATAGTGTTACTTGAAACTCTGTATGTAGACCTTCTGCAAGTACCTTTTTATCCAACAAAATCCTTCTCTGATGGTGTTTGTTTGTTCTCGACAAAACTATGCAACTCTACGCAATTCGATCCTATTGATCATATGGACAATTTGTAACTCTAGGATTTGTAGATGGAGTAAATCCTGAAATGTAAAAGAGATAGCTATAAGCAAGCTTGTATCGATGTCTAGCTCGTGTGTAGCTGGAAGAGCCAAAAAGGAATGGTTAAACATTCTGAAGTTCAGTTAAAACTTGATTGTCGATCTCACAGCGTAGCGCTGAAGTGGCCACATTTTCTTGTTTTCTCTAGAATGGAGGAAGTGATGCGATTTCAAATCTGATTCATCTTTAGTTTCGAAGGAATGTGTTGCTAATTCGCTAGGCAGAGACTGGCTAAAATCCAGAATACATGATTTTTATGTAAACGGAGTGTGTGATGCAATGAATATCTTACACGTATGTAGTGGATCTTCAATGTCGGCAATGGAAAGACAGACTGGACATGTGAATAGACAAGTGGAGAAAAGACTGTGATGTGAAGCAGGCTAGTAATGTAATAATCAACTGCCACATCAATAATGGAATATCCAGTAAATCATTACAAGACGTGGAGTGAAGACATTACCAGTTTCATGACTGATGCAAACGACACTGACAAGAAATGGGACATAACGTACAAAATCTAAAGCACTGTGACAGCCCTGAGGGCCACAAGTAGACTAAGAAAGACTAAGAATTTATGCATATAAATATTTTCGAGCTTTTTCAAGGGTTTAGCCCTGAGGGCGACAAGTAGACTTAAAAGACAGTTTCGCCCTAGTGCAAATATATGTGTCTTAATTCAAATACCCTTGAAAACCAAAGATGTACATTACAATATATATGTCTTAATACAAATACCATATTACAAAACGGTTTGACTTATTCTAATAAACCTAATACCGATAGCTTAACATTTATATTAAGGAATATATGTTACCACGAATTTCCATATCTCTGACTTGTAAGCCCTGCAACTTTCGTGATTTTTACATGTTTAGTGCTAGGAAGGAGATCATCGTATCTTGCACGACACTCCTCTTAGGCTATATAACCATCTAAGGCCATGCACCATATAAGCCAACCATAATTATCTCCAATTCCAACAGATTACCAAACCGCGTTTATTCATCCATCTTCATTTGCTATTCGAATTGCAGAGGGTAATTGCACGCCATCATGCAGAGAACAATTCTCAAAGTGCAGGGAATTTATGCTGCTGCCCATGAACAACAGATAAGGAGATCGCTCAATGCTCTACATGGAGTTGAGAACGTTGATGTTAGTATTCAACAGAGAAAAGTGACCGTAACGCATGATCCAACTTCACAAGACGGAGGCGCCTTAGGTATTGATTTGTTATTTTTGTTTCTATAATATGATTTATATTTGCAGTTGAATGCCATGAACGTATAAGGGTTTTTCATGAAGACCTTCCAATTATTTTTGCTTGACGGTGTTGATAATTTGTCTGCAGTTCAAGCGCTGCGAAAGATTAATTTGACCGCTCAAATTGAGCAGATAACAAATATATAGAAAATTAAAAAAAATCCCACCATGGAAGGCAGAAACGCGGAGTCATTTCCCACCATTTCACGCTTTCAAATTAGACAAATTTCCATATCATTTCCACCACTTAGGCTTTTTGTATAGATTTTCTCGCTTCATAGATCGATATATGTCATTGGTTCTAAGAAGATAGTGATCCCGTACTTTTTATGTTTCTCTTGGTCCTTATTCTTTGAGTGATATGTAAATTCATGATAATAGTAATAATTCTTTTTATATCTTATGTGATTAGATTTTTTTTAATATTTTTTTTAATATTTATTTTGAATGGGAATGTCAAATATGTCATTATTTGAATGTGTGAAAAAAATTATGATGCGATTTAAAGAAAAATAAAATTGTTTAATCATTCATTGTGAAGAAGTATGAAACATGAAAATTGAAAAATTGTAGTTAATTCTCATAAATAGACATAAATAATAAAATAAATCCAAATAAAACCTATTGGAATATGTCAAGCTAGAGAAACTATTGTACTTTTAAATAAACAAATAAAAATGTGTACTATACACAACATTATTTAACCATAGTCAATATCAAAATGAAAAAATTAAAAAGTCAAATAATTTTTTTAGTATGGGTGCTTGTATCAAGGTATATATGTTGCACGACACAACGTTATGTAATCACAATCAATATCAAAATGAAATAAATTAAAATGTCAAAAAAAAATTTAGTGTGGGTGCTTGTATCAAGGTATTGAGGAGGCGAGACAAGATCTTGCTCAGATTTTGACTCATAGAATGTGTACTTATTTAAAGGGGAAGGATATTTTGGCTTGGGCTCCGGATCCAAAAGGTAAATTTTTTGTTGCCTCGGGATATATGGAGATGGATAGATAGTTGTATGGGAAGGTTGGTGTTCATTGGTGGAAGCAAGTTTGGAATAAGTTTTCTTGGCTCAAGTATAATTTCTTTGTATGGATGGTTTTTTAAAATAGGTGTCTTACTCTGGAGAATTTTCAAAAGAGAGATTTACAAGGTCCTATTTGTGCTCTGGTAATAATAGCAAGGAATGCACTTCACACTTCTTCTTTCATTTTCCTTTCTTTGAGGAGATTTGGCATCTCTAGTGGGGATTCTAGGAACATGCTTGTGTTCATGCATCTTATTTGATTGAGTTTTGGGAAATTTTAGGGAGACCTCCAACAAAGACATCTTTTCTTTAGATTGCCTGCAATATTGGGCCTACTTTTATTATTTGGCACCTTTGGTTAGAAAGAAATCAAAGGATTTTTCAAGATGTGAAGTTGATGGGGGCTTATTTATGGGGGAAAATCATTAATAGGGACCAAGAGACTATTAGCTAAGTGTGAACTTTTGATTGCTATGGGTCCCAGTAATTTTGTGTTTGTTAGGAATTTAAACTTGGTGGAAAGAGGTTATGGGTACTCTGCAGGTAAAGGTCCTCACAAGGTCAAAATGAAGATTCATCAAGAAGGTTTTTGGCATCCTCCTTAAGGAATTATAAAGATTAATACTCATGGTTCTTCTAGGGGGGAATCATGAACATGTAGGGATTTGTGGTATTGAAAAAGATAGTAATGGAGGTGTGGTTTTTTCTTCTCTATTTATAAGAGTCATCATTCTAATAATCTCATGGAGGCTCTTGTGGTTCTTCATGTTCTTGAACAATGACATTCCTTGGGATGGAAAAGGATTATTTATGAAATGGATTCATAGATTGTGCTTGAAATGCTAAATGAGTAAATACTTGATGGTGTTAATTGACAGTTGGCTATTGTGGTCAAATAGATTGTGAACTTGTGTAGTTCATTGGAATTTGTTTCCTTTTATCATTTTCTTAGGGAATGGAATATGGTGGCTAATATTTTGGAAAAGTGGGCCTCTGAGCATTTGGAGAGGTGGGATATTGATGATTGGGGACTTCTTTCCTTAGAGTATTCTTTGGCCCTTGATAAGTTAAGCATGGAGGACAAGTGTATGTAACAGGTTCTTTGGTTGGGTTCCCTTGGGAACTATTTGTGTTTATTGGTTGGTGGTTTTATGGTCTTGTATCCTTTTGCTTTGTATTGTTTATCTTTTTCAATAAATTTTGACTGCTTTTTTAAAAAAATATTAAATAAATTCATTTAAATGGGTACATATTAATCTCTAAGATCAAGAATTGGATTAACTTTAAATTTTAATGCACTTATCCCTAGACATTTATCATTTAGAAGGTTCAATCATATTTAAAGTTACACATAATATTCCTTGTATAAGGAAATTAATGTTACAATTATATTATTTAAAAACAACTACATACATCTTATGTTGGGAGTACAATTTTTTGTAACAAATTCCATAAGTATAGACTTTGAACAATAGTTAATTTCTTCAAAAAATTAACAAAATATTTTTATCGTAACAAAAAAAATGCATCTTAATGAAGTAATTACAATGCAATTTATACAATGATAAAAATATTATTCAATAAAAGAGGATTCAAACATGGAAGTTAGGAAAGTGAATATATAAAAAATGAATATTTGAATCTTTCATTTATAATCTTATTTTCCACAAAAAAATTGAATGGTTTGTTTTTATTAGTTAACTAAAATGATAAAAGTTAATTACTATAATATTATACTTTCAAATTATAAAATAGTAGTGCATGTAATCTCCAAAAATATTATTTTGTACAAATATTGTAACATAATAAAATTGGTGTATTCATGATAATTTACATTTATTCTTGTAATTATTTTGATGAGAGTTTATCAATACACTAACATATTGACATAGGTGAAAATTTTGTGCAAATTTTGATACATTACCTAATACCACGTACATATTTATTACATACATTGTTATACACCTATCTCTTACTACAATGAATATTTATTCATCCCAATATATTCTCCCTATCCATACATTTATTATACCTATACATGCACATACTTTAATGTAAGTCATACCCATGCTAATTTGGGCCCTTTTAATATCAGGGGTCATTTCCAAAGTCACAAGGTCTCACTATTGTATGCCCCATTTAAAATTTAGAATTTAGACTTTAATCTTTGGGTAACTCCCAATAGTTATTTCTTCTTGAGGGACCAATTATACACCAATTTTTTTGAATCATTATTATATTATTCTACTTAAAGACATTCAATGTATTCACTTACCATATAATATCTCTAAGCATTCCAAGATATATCATTCACAATGCAACAATTCAATTGATGCATTTAAAAATAATGTATATTTACATAAGCTTTCTACGAGAATATCCATGTTTCAAATGCATTATTTTTAATTTTTAGACACATTTCTCTGGATTAATCTGATAGACCATGTCCCCTTATAACAAAGTTTACACTATGATTCATTAAATCATGATAAGTATAAATTAAGAAGCTAGATTAATAACTCATGAACTTTCAAGAGAAAATTCTTAAGATTTTTGCCAAGCCCCAATCTCACTTAAAATGAATAACATAGAATATTAGATGTATTTATATGATATTGAATTAACATAAATTACACTTAAGAAAAAAAATATTTTACATATTCTCTTAGCCTATATTATAAATAAGGTATATTATATCTGATGAAAATTATTTGAGAAGAACAAATAAATCCCAAAACATAAAACTTTCACCAGGATGTCTTTATTTTAAATTGAGAATTTCACATAGAATAACAATTAAAGTGTATAAATGAGACATTTATTCATAATTCCATAATAATAATCCTAGAAATATAGTTTCAGTCCCAAACGGCGATGCCACATTCTATTCGTCTGAATATGTTGCCCTCTCTATAACATTAGCAGTGCGATATCTTTCCCTCAGTATATTAACTGTACACATCCAAACACAGTCAACCACATGTGGTTAGAAAGTTTTGGATAGAAAGCAAAAATATGATGATTTGGATAATACGCATGCAAAAAATATTTGAAGAGAGAGTAAGAACGTATCATACCTAGCTGAGATTCGGAATTGGGATGGTGTGTTACCATAATTCTCCTCCCGGTAACCTCCACATTCTGAAATCCTTGTACATGCCTAAGAAGTTGCTGGATGTCTTATTCTCCTCCTCTTAAAAACAATTGTTGGGTCGATTACAAGTTGAGAGGGGCAGGCCTATTATAAACAAAAATTAAGACTAATTTTCAACCTAGCGAAAGAGCAATGTTGCATGCATGGCTGTTTCGTTGCAATAACACCCAAAACGCATTGATGGATTTTTATTTCCAGACGCATAAACAGACTAAATGTGTGGAGTAATATAATTTTTTTGTCGGTCCATTCTTCTTTCGACCATTGTGGGGAAGAGTAGGTCTGACTATATTTTTTTGTTCCAAAACTTGGAAGGAACCCTCGAAAATAATTGAAATTGCATTGTTCCTTCACGCTTGCTTATGAGAAGACATTGTCCCTCTTATAAGTCTCCTTTCAATTTTTTTAACTCTTCCACCCGTTTGGGTGATGGGGAAGAGTCTCCTCCAAGCTATGCTTAATATGTGACAGGTAGATTAAATCTCCTTTATTCTATTAAAAACCGAGAGACTCGGAGAGGATTGGTTACGTCGGGATGCAATTGCAGCTACTTCCCACCGTTTTCACAATCTTAGGCATTAAATTCACAAACCCACCAAATACGGAACGCGTATGGATTCATTCAACGTTTCCAGTTATGTCGCTGCGACAGACCGTGTCTTGGTTTAGCTCTCTTTCTTTGTATTTGAGGCCGTTACCAGTTGCAACGCGCTTGCCTCGATGACGGATATTTGAATTGTTCAAATTTAACTTTCGCTTTCCTTCTTTCTTTCACTCTTTGGGAGGGCATCTAAATTTTTAAGGTGATCGTAAGGTAATTTTTCTTTTCAAAATATAATTATGGTCGTGGAAATTTAAATTAAATGATATATGTTTATTAGTCGATAGGCTATTATAGGTGAGAATTCAACCAGAAAAGTCTCACTGTCTGATGCCGACTGAGACTATTCCGGTTGGATTCTCACCTGAGACATGCCATCCGCATTTTTTCCCTAAGAAGGTATTTAAAACATAGGACCATTCGATCATGGCGTTCACTTCCTTGACTCTGTATGCTATCCCTTTGCACCCAGTATGGGCGTCCTGCCATAAGTATGCGTGAAAAATAAAAGAATCATTCATATCGAACACCGTACTAGCTACTCCTTACGTACTGTATTAATTTTACCTTGACTTTCGGGGTTTTGCGTGCGAGTTGAAGTAATGTCTACGTGTATTCCCTATTTGCCTATTTCTATTGCTTTTTCAAGTGGCCGCCTTTAGAATAAAATGGCAATGGCGGTTATGACAGGAGGAGAGCAAGGAAACATCAGAAGGGAGAGGGTAATTTCTATTTTTATGCTTCATGGCCTTTGTTGCTTTTACCAGTGGCATTGGGTTATTTCTTCAGAAGGGAGAAGGTAATTTCTATTGCAATGCAAACCCTTTCATATTAAGGCAAGGGCTATTAACCCTCCATTCTTTTTATCGCTGGTGTTGGAGAAATTTTGCAGTTGAAGTAAATGTCGCTTTCCAACGTATTTTCTTGTAGGTGCACAATTTCTCTCATCCTTGCATAGGCGGGAAGGATGCTGGAAAAACTTATGGGGTTGAGCTTTACACCTACCAATGGCTGAGTATTTCTTTGCCTCTGAGTATTTACTTATAAGGTTTTCAGCTGGCGTGGAATTCATTCACCAGATTTATCTGCAATCCGGTGATGGAGTGTACGGGCCGCCTTTTCCTTTCTGGGATGAAGAAATAGAGAGCTTGGGAGCTGCAGTGGAGGATGCAATAGAAGTGATGTTTGGTGTTGTGGATGAAACAATTAATGAGACTCATTTCTGGAGACAGAGTGCCTATTTCCTTACTCCATAGATCGTATTCAAGAGTGAAACAATCTGCAGGAGGATAGCAATATGAGTCGTGTGAGTATCAGGGTTTTTTGAGGGTTTGACAAATTCAACCTCTCAAATTTGTCATGGTATTCACTTTCAACATTTATTGATTGTGGGTTATCTGATATTACTAAAAAAATTGGTCTTTCTTGTGGGGTTTTGGAATAGTTGTAGGATTTAACGTTTCGTTATTATTTCTATTTTTGGTTTTGCTGATTACAGATGCCTGCTTTGTTTGGTGGGTAATTTGAATGCTTAGTTTACATTTGTGGGTTACTTGGTTTGTTTAAAAAGCAATTACTTTGGTTTCCTCTATTTCATTAGAGAAAAGAACACTGTTTGATGAATAATGGATCCAGGTTCAACTGGAAGCATATTTGATCAATTTTGGTATGTGGTCTTTAACTAGAAAGCCTGTTTTGTTATTTTAGACATGCAGGTTTTAACTATAAAGCCTATTTGGCATGTTATAGGCTTTATCTAGGAAACCTGCTTATTCAATTTTGGCCTGTTTGTTTTATCAGGAAATGCCTGTTTGATCAATTTTTGTATTTAGATTCCTTCCCCAAATAAAACTTGTACATGGGTTTCAACTTTTTATATTTGAGTGTGAATGATAGAAAGGTAGCTTTGATTGATTGTATTATTCGGTGTTGGTTCTTGGGCCTAGCTAAGATAATTGACATATGCAGGGGTAGTCTGTCGATGCTGCAACCATGACACAAATGGAATTCGAGGAGAGTGACCTATTCAAGGCCCCATCTTAGTAGAAATCTCCAATGAAGGTTGTTCTCAAAGTGAATATTTGGTGGCAGACGAGATTGCTCTCATGTAGGGCATTAATCTGGATGATGAACTGATGTTTTATGCTTGTGATAGCGATCAAGATTTGGGAAGGTCCATAACTGAGTCTAGCCCAAATACCCCTCATATTGTTCTTGCCCAAGTGAGCAGCCCAGAAAATAATATAATTAATTTTCCCACTGAGGTAGCAAATGTTGGAATGCACGTTTATTTTGCTGCATGCTTAAGTCCAACTTAGCATTTATTAAAGTAGTTGCATTTATTTTTTCTTTGGTCTGTGCATTGATGGAGGGCAGTCACCTGCTGCAGGCATGTTTCCCGTAATATCTTCTCCAATTTCTCCACATGTTTCTTGCATCTTTCCTTGCTTATTTATACAGGCCCTTTGTACATTTCTGAGCATCTCATTCACATCAATGGTGAAATAGCTTCATACTGGTTGCTTCTCATTGTTTTTGGTTGATTTGGCTTGCAGCACAGGCTCCTGGGTGCGTCAACATGGTATCAGAGCTACTGTGACTGAAGCCCTCTCTGCCCATTGAGTTTTCACCGGATCCATAACAATTTTGGAGATCGCTGTTGGAGAATGCCCTTCTAGTTTCTGTCTGGCCATTCTTCACTAGCAGGCTCTTTGCATTACAAACTAAGCTGTTCATAACAGCCAAATTTTTGCATCAAATCGAGTAGTGGCAAGGATACCTGATGCGAGACATTGGAGTCTAATTCGACCTGTGCGCAGCCTGCTGCTTGGAGGAAGTTTCGAATTTTGGATTCTGCCTCTTGCTAGAGGATTCATCTCCTGCAGAATGCGCAGTCTCCTTGACCCTGCATTTTTTTTCTTCACTTTCTGCCGTGATAACTTTAGTCTCTTTCCTAAAGTTTTTCTAAGCCTTTTTGGCATTAGGAGTTCCTGTGGGCCCGTCTGCGTTGTCTATAGAGGAGTGCTTTGGTCCCACACTGGGTAGGTTGAAGTTCACCTAAGGCTTTAAATAGCCCATTGTGCTGTCACTCTATTGTCAGGCTAGCTGGCGTGTTCTGTTCTTGCTCTATTACTTACCTCGATTGTGTGGCCCGTTCTTCTTGGCACTTGGCACTTCCTTACTGGCACTTGGCACTTCCTTACTGGAGTTTGGCGCAGCTTGTGAGGATGTTTGGTACTTCGATACTGGAGTTTTGCGTGCACTTCCTTACTGAAGTTTGGCGTGGAGTTTGACGCGGCTTGTGAGGGTGACGTAGCACTTCGTGATCATATGGTGTAACCAAGAGCTTTGAAAGTTCTTATTTTAGGCATTTTTTTCAAATTTGCGTAACTATTGCAAACAGAGTCCATTTTCAGCAAACGAGCAACCCTCAGAAAGCTGCTTCAACGATCTTCAGGACGAGGTGTTTTTCTAGAAATTTTGTCATTTTATGCCTTTCTTTACTAGCTTGAAGTTGCAAGTTGTTATTATTGTATCTCTTGGAAAATTTGGTGTTTTGAGAATTATAAAATCAATTTGTATCTATTCTTTGGGAAAGGGGGGAGGTGTATCGTGTATCTTGCTTTTTAGTCCTTTGTGTCCCTTTGTATATCATGTCAGACCCTAGGATTGAATTGCTCACTCCGCATAACTATCACACATGGAAGCTCAAAATGTCACAATTGTTGCAATCTCGGGATCTATGGCAATTGTTGGATGCCGACCAACCTGAATTCACAAAAACATTTGAGCTATTTGTTCATCGAAACAAAATGGATGAGGCTAAAGGACTCATAGGTCTTCATGTGTCAGATAATTTGTTGTTTCATATTATTGAGTGTAAAACACCTAAAGAGGTGTGGGATAAGCTTGCAGAGTTGTATGGTAAGGTCAATCAGTTTAGGATATTGCAACTTGAAGCAGATCTCACTTCTCTCTCTCCCGAATCTTTTCCTTCCATTCAGGATTTCCTTGCATAGTTCAAGTTGATTTTGTCTCAATTAAAAGGATGTGGTCATGCCAAAGAAGATAAGGAGTGTATTTTTTTGATCCTGTCTAAGCTTAGAGGTCCCTTTCAAGTGTTTTCCTCTACTTTCTATTCTACTATGGATGCCATGGGGATGATCATAAGATGCCTACTTTTGAGGAGTTTTGTGATCGATTGACTAGGGAGCAGGCCAAGTTGATTCAGATGGATGCTCTTCCTAAGAGTCATGCTTTAATGGCTCAATCTTCCAAGGGCAAGGGTAAGAATAAGAAGAATCCCAAGATAGATTCGTCTTTAGGTGGTGAGTCTCCCTCCAAGCCTAAGGTGAAGACTGATCAGAAGAATAATCTTTCACCTCCTCCTCCTTCTAACTCGGGTGAGTCATCTTCCAAGTCTAAGAAGAAGAAGGAGAATTGTTCGTTCTGTGGAAAATCTGGGCATAATGATGCACATTGTTTTGCAAGGCTAGCAACATTAGAGGAAGCTATGAGGAAGCATAATCTTTCCATGCCTAAGTCTTCTTCTTCGGGAAAAGGGCAAGCCCTCTCAGCTACATCTTTGTCCTCTACCAGTTCTAGTTGGATTCTTGATTCTGGTGCTTCTCATCACATGACTCATACTGAGGCTCTTCTTGATTCTCTTTATGATAGTCTTACTTCACATATTGCTGTTGGGAACTCTTCTCAAATTCCAGTTTTGGGAACAGGCTCAGTTCATACGTAAGATGGTAGCATTGATAATGTTCTTCTTGTTCCTGATATTTCCCAGAATATACTTTCTATCTATCAAATTTGTAATCATGGTGATGGAAGGCTTGTTGAGTTCTCTCCTACTGATGTGACTATTCGAGAGATGCAGGATCCTGAGAATGTCATTGCTATAGGAACAGTTGACCGTGCGACCTGTTTGTATAGGTTTGATGGATTTGAGTCTTCATCAGGATCATCCCTTATTGCTCATGTAGATTCTACAAGCAAGCTTTGGCACGAACGGTTTGGGCACCTGAATTACAAATATCTTCAGCAAATGAGCACACAAAATTTAGTAATTGGTCTACCTCAGATCTCTTGTTCAGATGGAGTTTGTCAAGGTTGTGTGCTTGGGAAGCATCATAGGGATCCTTTTCCTAAGGGTATGGCCACACGTGCTTCGACACCCCTTGATTTGGTGCATAGTGACCTCATGTCATTCCCAACTCCTTCTTTTTCAGGGGCCAAGTATGTGCTCACCTTCATTGATGATTTTTCTAGGCGCACTTGGGTGTATTTTTTGTAGTACAAGGATGAGGTTCTTCGACATTTCATGACCTTCCTTGCATTTGTGGAGAAGCAGTCAGGACATTCCCTTCAGAAGATTCATACAGATAATGGGGGGGAGTATGTCAATCAGGCGTTTCAAGAATTTTGTTATACTAAGGGTATTCTTCATCAACACACAGTGCCATACACTCCTCACCAGAATGGTGTAGCCGAGCGGAAGAATATAACTTTACGAGAGATGGCCAATTGTATGCTATAATCTAGATCCATGGCTCCCGCATTTTGGGCAGAGGCTGTCAATTGTGCCAACTACATTCAGAATCGTATGCCCCATAAGGCAATCCAAAATATGACTCCCGAGGAGGCTTGGTCTCATGTCAAGCCCAAGGTTTCCTACTTTAGAGTATTTGGGAGTGATGCATGGGCATTCATTCCAGATGGTAGGTGCAAGGCAATGGAGAAGAAAAGTCAACAGTTCATTTTTGTTGGCTATTGTGAGGATGTGAAGGGTTATCGGTTGTTTGATCCTGTCACTCGAGAGGTTCATTTTCATCGTGATGTTCAATTTGATGAGTCTTTCACTCTTAAGGATTCTCCATCACAAGTCTCTCCCTCTCCTCTTACTAGTTCTTCTTCAGAGGATGTTGTAGAGGATAATGATGATGATGATGCTTGTAATGATGTTGTTCCTGATGATGTTGCTCCTGATGATGGGATTGATCTTGTTGTTGATATTACTCCATCCTCTCATTCTCCTCCAGCTGTACCTCATTGACCTTTATGGGATCGTACACTTCTTGAGGATGCTGGTTCTCTTGTAGGTGATCCCACAGCTCCACGTAGCACTCGTTCCCCCACTTCAGGTATTAGTCTTTTGAGTCATGCAGTTTCTACTGATCCTCAGAAGTTTTCGGATGCTTCGGGTGTTCCAGAATGGGATGGTGCTATGATAGAGGAGTATTCTTCTTTGATGAAGAATCATACTTGGGATTTGGTTCCTCTTCCTAAAGGAAGAAAGTTGGTTCGATGCAAGTGGGTGTATCGTACCAAGTTTTCATCCGATGGTTCTATTGATAAGTATAAGGCTCGTCTAGTGGCTAAGGGCTTTTCTCAAGTTGAGGGTATTGACTATTCTGAGACCTTTGCCCCTGTCGCAAAGATGGATTCCATACGCCTCGTGCTTTCTATTGCTGCATCTCAGGGTTGGTTAGTGTATCAAATGGATGTGAAGAGTGCTTTCTTACATGGTGATCTTCATGAGGAGATCTATATGGAGCAGCCACCTAGCTTTGTGCAAGACCCTTCACTTGTTTGCAAGCTCCGACGTTCATTGTATGGTCTCAAACAGGCTCCTAGAGCTTGGTATGAGAAGATGGATAGTTTCTTGCTTGTTTCTGGATTCACTAGATGTCACTCCGATCCTACAGTTTACATTCAACAACATGGGGGGGATCTTCTCATTCTTGTTCTTTATGTGGATGACTTGATTCTCACGGGGAATTCTAGTGCCATGATTAAGGATACTAAGCATTCTTTGATGGAGCATTTTGATATGACAGATCTTGGTTTGTTGCATTACTTCCTTGGTCTTCAAATCCATCAGTCTTCTACTAGTATTTCTATCTTCCAGCAGAAGTATGCTCTTGATTTGCTTCAGAGGTTTGGGATGGCTGACTGCAAGCCAGCCCCTACTCCTTTTCAGTCAGGTGTCGTGTTGTCCACTAGTTGCACTACTCCATTTGTTGATGCTACTTTGTATCGGCAACTGGTTGGCAGCCTTTTGTACTTAACACATAGTCGTCCTGATATTTCCTTTGCTATTTGTCTTGTCTCCCGTTTCTCTCAAGATCCTCATGAGAGTCATTGGAAGGCAGCCAAGCGTATCTTACGGTACCTTCAGGGCACTACACATTTTGGCATTCACTATACATCTGGTGCTACTGACATTGTGGGCTTCACTGACTCAGATTGGGCTGGTGATGTTGATGATCGAAAGTCTACTTCTGGCTTTGTATTCTGTCTTGGTTTTGGTCCGGTTGCTTGGTCTTGCAAGAAGCAAACTGCAATTGCCTTATCATCAACCGAGGCTGAGTATCGAGGAGCTGTCTTGGCTAGCCAAGAGGTTCTTTGGTTTCGACAGTTGATGGCCGAGTTTGGCTTTCCTATTGATCATCCCACTATTCTTTGGTGTGATAACCAGAGTGCTATCCATATTTCTCGCAACCCAGTGGAGCATCAACGCACCAAGCATATTGAGATCCACATGCACTTCATTCGGCAGCTCATTCAAGATGGTGTTCTTATTTTGGATTATGTGCCTACAGAGCAGCAGGTTGCAGACATCTTCACTAAACCTTTGGCATCTCCTCGCTATCTTCAGTTGCGATCGATGTTAGGGGTGAAGGAAGTTGTCCTGGGGGGGTCTTGAGGAGTCCTCCTTCCTTTCACTTTTGTTTTGTTCTCTCTTTTAGAGAGGAGTTTTCTCCCATAGGGTTTTTCTCCTTTTCTCCGATTGTGAGAGATTTGCATTGTGGTTGTACATGAGTACCTAACAAGGCTTTATTGCCGGGACCCATAATGGTGCATCTCATATTGCATTTTTTCATTCATTAGTTGCATCTATTGCATACTTATCTCTCTCTAAGTTGCACTTAAGGGGGGGTGTTGGAATGCACGTTTATTTTACTGCATGCTTAAGTCCAACTTAGCATTTATTAAAGTAGTTGCATTTATTTTTTCTTTGGTCTGTGCATTGATGGAGGGCAGTCACCTGCTGCAGGCATGTTTCCCATAATATCTTCTCCAATTTCTCCACATGTTTCTTGCATCTTTCCTTGCTTATTTATACAGGCCCTTTGTACATTTCTGAGCATCTCATTCACATCAATGGTGAAATAGCTTCATACTGGTTGCTTCTCATTGTTTTTGGTTGATTTGGCTTGCAGCACAGGCTCCTGGGTGCGTCAACTGCAAACACATGTGAAGATTTATTGAATTCCAAACCTATATCCATCAGTCAAAGCCCTGGTTTTCTTTCTGGATCAGTGGAAATCAAAAATTCCATCAGTCACTCTGTATTAGCTTCAAGGGAAAATAATGTAGTTGGAAATTCATCTTATTTCATTTCTACACCAATGCAGAGTTTCTCGGATTTGTCTGCTAAGGTGAAAAATACTGTAGACAATTTTGTGAATTTCAATGTTGTATCCATCTGTCAAAGCCTTGATTTTCATTCTAGATCAGTGCAAATCAATGACTCCACTTGCCCTGTATTAGGCTCCTGTATCTTTATAGTTAAAACCTGCATGCAATATAAAATACTTCTTTGTTGCATTTCCTCTCTCAAATATTTTGGTTATGTCGAGAGAAATCCTTCTCAAATATAAATTATCTACTCTTCCACTTATCTCCAAATATTTTGGTTTTATTTATTTTTATTTTAAAATAAGTGTAATAATGATATCTGTATATTAATGCCATTTCTTATTTAATACATATTTATATTAATACCATTTCTTATTTAATACATATTTATTTTAAGAGAATAATTTAATATAATTATATATTTACAAATGGTATATTCTTGTTTAAAATATAATTTTTTCCTCTATTTTATTACTGGTCTATTTCTACACATTTGGAGATCTCCTATACTTTATCGACAATTTTCATGTTCTCGTCTATTTTTGTATTATTATGTCTACCCATGCACTTGCACTTATACCCAAATATTTTCATTCACTTTGAGTTGTAGCTAGCAAAAACAATTCCATTTCTAATAATTTTTTCCTAACAAATTGTGGATGTTTTGAACAATTTCAAAGTTAAGAGTGATGTATATACATTTTAATTTTGGTAGGTTCTTATATTATTACATAATGTAGATAGAATGAAATGATTAATACAACCTTTCTACAATCAAAATTAATTATTGAGCAATTATTCCTAATGATAGGTGGTAGTTGTATAAGTATTCTTTTAATTAATTAAAGTTTATTTTAAAGAATTAAATCATTTTATGAATTGTTGGAGATTCAAAATCAAAGATAAATCACAAAGAGAAATCAAAATCTAAGAAATTTGAGAGAAAAATCAGAATCAAAGAAATTTGATCAAAAATTAGAAAAATCACAAAGAAAAATCAAAATCAAAATCAAAGGGATTTGATTAAAAAATCAAAATGATAAATCACAATATTTTAAAATATTTATCATAGATAAATTAAAAAATCAAAATGATAAATCACAATATTTTAAAATATTTATCATAGATAAATTAAAAAATAAAATAAATAAAAATAAATAAATTGAAAGATCAAATGAATAAATCAAAGAGATATGATAAAAAAACAATAAAATATAAATTACTAAGAATTCAAAATATTTATCATAGATAAACTAAAAGATCAAATATTGGTGAGCAATTTTGCATTAGAACTAGCATCAAACTTAGGGTTAGGGTTAGCATTAGGATTAGGTTTACATTTAGGTTTGTTGTCAAGTTTAGGGTTAATAGATATAGTTAGGGTTGAGGTATTAATTGGGGTTAAGGTTAATAGGATTAGGGTTATAGTTATATTCTTGGTCAAGTTTAGGATTAGGATTATGGTTAGGTTGGGGGTAAGAGATATAGATAGGTTTAGGGTTAGGTTAGGATTAGGGCTAAAGATATAGTTAAGCTTATGGTTAGGGTTAAGAGATATAGTTAGGGTTAGAAATATGGTTAACATTAGGATGAGGATTAGGGTTTGCATCAAAATTAATGATAGGGTTATCATGAAGAATATTTTAGGATTAGGGTTAGGATTAGCATTAAGATTAGGGTTACAAGAGGGTTTAGGGTCATGTTTAGGGTTAACAGATATAGTTAGGGTTAGGGTAATAGTTGGGGTTAAGCTTATCAGGATTAGGGTTAGGGTTAGGGTTAAGAGATATGGTTAGGGTTATGGTTAAGGTTAAGGTTAATGCTAGATATATAGTTACAATTAGGGTTAGGGTTGAGATTTAGTTAAGAGTAGGATTACTGTTGGCTTTAGGATGAGGCTTAGAGTTAGCAGCAAAATTAGGGTTAGGGATAGCATCAAGATTTGCTCAAGATTAGGGTTAGAATTAGGTTTAAGGTCAAGGTTAGGTTTACGAATAAGGTGAGGGTTAGGGGTTGCATAATTGTTATGGTCATACTTAGGGTTAGGTTTTGAGTTAGAAATATCATTAGGTTTAGGGGATTAGAAATTTAGTTAAGAATAGGGTTAGGGTTAGGGTTAACATCAAGATCGAGGTTAGGGCTAGCATCAAAATTAGGATTAGGGTTAGAATGAAGATTAGCTTAAAATTAGGGTTAGAGTTAGGATCAGGGTTAGGGTTACAATTAGATTTAAGATCAATTTTAGGTTTAGGGTTACGATTTACATCATGGTTATGGTTATGCTTATGGTTAGGATTTGGGATAGAGATATAGTTAGGTTTAATGTCATTATGTGGTTAGGTTTAGGGATAGACAACGACTTAGGAATAGGGTTAGTGTTAAGATTAAGAGATATGGTTAAATGTTCTCAAAGGTAAAAATATATAGTTAGGTTTAGGGTTTAGGTTAGGATTAGGGATAGAGATATAGTTAAGCTTATGGTTAGGGTTAAGAGATACAGTTAGGGTTAGAAATATGGTTAACATTAGGATGAGGGTTAGGTTTTGCATCAAAATTAGGGTTAGGGTTAGCATGAAGAATAGTTTAGGATAAGGGATATTACCATACACAAATCCCAAGGCCTAATGCTAGCCAAAGCAACTATCGACATTGGAAAAATAGAACGATAAGGACTAACATTTACAGCTATATCCAGAGTGAAATCATTGAACAACCTTCGTATTCAGCCAATGTTCTACTTTGAGAGATACTAAAAAATGCATAACCACCCATACACAATTATGAGACAAGAAGAGGAAGCCCGATTACAACAACTATCTCTAAAAAGTCAAGGTACACAACTCTTTTCCCTTTCTCCCTCATGTCGCTCCTGCTTATTGTTATATCAACAATTTCTCTTTTAGAAATTGAGCATGCCCTCAACATGTTCATATCATTTCGGTAATTTTCTTTTTTTATTGGCAAAAAAAGATAGTTCCCATTCCATTTCTTTTGCTTTGTAGGCCTTGAAGCCAAATGGCATATATCATAGCCCCTCACCATGAAACACCAACAATTGTAGTGTATTTTTTTCAAAAAAAAGTTCTAATGCAAAATTGCTCACCAATATTTTGAATTTTCATAGCACACATTTTGTATATCATGAACTACCAACAAATGTACTTGGTCCAGTTGAGCTATTATGTTCCAACACTTCAACCATTTAAGATAATATATTGTGTTGTTCATCCACTTGGCATATTCAACTCTACTTGCATCCCGCCACCCATTCACATTCGCTACGAATAATTACTCTTGCAAAAAACTAAATTGCACTTTCCCCATGCATTCTCCCCCTCTCTGCCCTTCTAATACACTACCATAGTATACCCTCCTATCGGCGTAACCATTGTGCCTAGCTAAGGTGCAAGCGCTAGTTTTATAGTTATTAATGTGTTCAATGATAATAAGAAATGGAATGTAGTTTGTTGACAAAAATATTTGTTTTTTTTCTTTAATTTGACAGTCATTTACATGTCAAAATATAAATATTTAATAATTATTGACACATTAAAATAATTACACATTTTGAAGAGAAGAAGAATGATAACTATAATCAAATGTATGCTGATTTTAATGTTGCTTCCTTCATAATAAAACAAAGCTACCAAAATACAAGAACAAATGTAAATAAAATTTTAAAATTAAATAATAAACTAAAAATATAATAAATATATATTAAATTAAATTAAATTGGTATCTTATTTCATAATTAAAATTTATCAACAATTTTGTTTAGTTACTAGAAAAATTAATGAATTTTGAATGTAAATAAATGTTCCTAAAATTAGAGTTACCAAAATAATGAATAATGACTTTTTCAAAGGTAAAATAATGGAGATTGAATAAAATTTATGTGTCCATGTATGCAATAAATAAATTATTTACAAAGCAAAATGAAATAACTTTTAAGTAAATAAAATAGATCCAAATTAATATCTTTATGAAATCTTTTTTAGATAGATGTATTTAAGCTATCTATCCTAGTTTTATTTTTATATGTATGCATGAAATAATAAATCTCAATTCAATTATACAAGAGGGTCTATAAATAAATGGGTCTATTCAAGGATTTAGAGTGGACAATGGACATCAAGATCAAGTAGATAAGATACACCCAATGTGTTCCCTATCTAAATGTGTCCAATACTTGGTATTAATGTAAATCTTTTGAATATGAGATTAGGATCATCCTTATGCTTCTCTCTGTAACAAGCCTATCACTCAAACCAATTTTAGGTGTTCACCTACTATGAATAAAGAAGAGGATTAGTTTACTATGGTGAGTCCAAAATCCAAGAACCTTGGTAATAATGCCTCTCACCTAAGCAATGCTTTGACTTAGGGGATTAGTCCTTGAGAAAATAAAATACAATTTCAAAACCTCTCGATATGGGGAAATTCTTTCATTCCTCATGGGGGAGGCATCTAGTGAGGAAAAATTATCTTCAGTTCCATTAGCAACATTAATTTTTTCATCTAAAAAAATGACCATTGCTTCATCATCTTGAAACACCAAAAAGGAAAAAGAGAAATCAAAAGGAAATGTTCTTATGGTTTCTACAAATTACTAAACTAGTGAATGGCTTCTCGATTTTGTAGCTTCTCATCATATGGCCTATTCACCATATGTATTCAACTTTTTACATCTGGAAGACATATCAGAGATACTAACAGTAAACAACACGTTGTTACATGTATGTTGGCAATGTATAGTCCATCTTGGTAATGGGTACATCACTAAAGTCCTTTATGTTCCAACATTAAGGAAGATTTTTCTCTGAATCTAGCAAATAACAAACAGTGATACAAGGAAGATAGTTGAGTTTCAGCCAAAGACCGTTGTGATAATGGATTTGCTAAGTAGGGAAATAATAGTAGTTGGTGAGGAAAATAGTTCTACTCAACTTTACACTTTTATAGATTTTGTACTTGATGATCATGCTTCAAAAATGCCTACACTTGCATCCAATGTTGATAGTTACTCTCCTAAGTAATTGCAAGATATTGTATTTCTTCTATTGTTTTTATAAAGTGTCTTTTATTTCTCTCTTTTTGGAGGATAGTTTTTTCCCTTTTGGTTTCCTATCTTTCTCCATCTTTACGAGAGATTGCATTGTACATGGGTACCTTATTAGGCTAGAAGTAGGGACCTTTTCTAACTCTATGATTTACAGGTTTCTTCAATAATGACTAAAAATGGCTCCTTTTCTAGATTTTAAATCTTGGTGTATTCCTTATGGTTATCTTCTTAAGTTGAGTAATAGTTACATGAGGCTATATTCTCTATGTCTAATGACAAATCCCCTTATATGAATTCTATAAATTTTTTTGGAATAGTCTTGGTGTAAAGATAAACTCCTCAAGTAAAAATTGACGTGCATGTGGGAGTTTTTTTAATCAATTTATTAAATTTTGGGTAAATCTTTATACTTAATAAAATTGACAAAAAAATTATCACAATAAAAAAATAAGTAAAAAAGAAATAATATAAATTTATTATTTCATGTAAAAATAAGTTTCTAAATTAACATATTTACAATTAAAAAATATTCAAGATTTTTTAAAAAAGATATTCTTGACATAATATATATATATATATATATATATATATATATTTAAAAAGTAAAATATTTCTATTCATAAAAGAAAGTTTCTAAAATTAAAAAAAATAACTAGGAAAGTACTTTTCTAAATTTATGAATACAAAAGTAAGTTACTAAATTAATATAATTAAAATTACAAAAATATTTAAAATATTTAAAAAACGAAAAATATTCTTTAATTTCATTCTAAAACATTTTTAAATAGTTGAAATAAAATTATAAAACAATGAAAAAAATTTGTTCATTTTAAAAATTTCTAATTAATACACTTAAAATTAGAAAATTCAATAAAAAAAATCCTAAATTTACTATTACAATATATATTATTTTAATAATATATATAGAATACGTCAGATATATCTATTTTTAATAATTTTATCACATAAGAGTGCAATAGACGCCTCTAGAAGAATATATTTCTCCATGTATTTTATATATATTATTAAAATAATTTTAATACACTAGTTTATGTTTAGATCTATTCTACAATGATAATAAGAAATGGAGTGTGATGATAGGAGTTTGTTGAGAAAAATATTAGTCTTTTTCTCTTCAATTAGATAGCGATTTACATGTCAAAATATTAATATTTAATAATTATTGACACATTAAAATAATTACACATTTTGAAGACAAAAAGAATGATAACTATAACCAAATTTATGTTGATTTTAATTTTACTTCCTTCATAGTAAAACAAAGATACCAACATACAAGAACAAATGCAAATAAATTTTAAAATTAAACTCTAAGTTTGAGATACATTTATAAATACTATTTATGATTAAAAAAATAATAATAAACTAAAAATATAATAAATATATATATATAAAAAAAAATAAAAATTGGTATCCTATTCGATAATTAAAATTTATCAAAAAATTTATTTATTTAGTAGAAAAGTTAATAAATTTTAAATGCAAATAAATGTTTCTAAAATTAGAATTACCAAAATAATGAATAATGATTTTTTCAAAAGTAAAATAATGTAGATTGAATAAAATTTGTGTCTCCACATATGTAATAAATAAATAAGTTTCAAAGGAAAATGAAATAACTTTTAAGTAAATAAAATAGATCCAAACTAATATCTTTTTGAAATATTTTTTAGATAGATGTATTTAAGATATCTTAGTTTTTTTTTTTTTTTTGTATTCCCTTTTAGTTTTAGGCTTTCTTTATATCTTGTGAAAAATTATCATAACCAAAATTTTAAAAAATATAAACTATTAGATCACTAAGAATCTTATACTTTTTTTGAAACTTTTAGGTGTGCTCTAATTTTTTTGACACTACTAAAATTTATTACTCTTTTTGGGTGCCTTCTAAGGACTCCTATATAAAAAATCAAAATTTGATCAAATAATTTATTTTCACCTCTATCGGTGGGAGTTATTAATTCTATTGTATTGATTTGGATTTTTCTTGTCTCCCTCAAGATGCTAGTGGTTGAGGATTACTCTAAATCCATCTCCAAGGACATTATTTCTATGCTAAATGGATTATTAGTGCTTTATTTAAGAGAATGATGATTAAAATAGAATCATTAGGCATATATTATTTTAGGAGTAGCTAGTAGGTGACCAATATAAAGGGGGTTTTAATTCTATACCCTCTTGACCATGATGGATCTTATCTAGATATATTACACATTTATTATCAAGAGAATATGGATGGCTTGTGACTCCATTAGGCCTCACCTTCTTTTATTTAGAAATTTATTATGCAATAGCCTTTCAATTTTTCAATATACTATTTTATGGTATGTTGTTGTTGCTCTACAATGGGGGCAGTCAAAGTAAATGTAGGGAGATGAAGAAAAATCAATATTGAATGTCGTAGTGTGGGAAAGTATTCTTTGATTAAGTTGCATTGTTGAAACAACCATTATGGTGTTCATTTCATACCATTTTGTATAGGATATTTGGCCATTCTACATGGATTCCTGGCATTATGGTTTTGTGCGGATGGAGAGATTACAGTTAAATCTTTTTTGTTTCATCAAAAAATATGGTCAAGGTTTGTAATTTTTTCATTCATGGTTTATTGTTTGTAGTTATCTTTGTTCATCTTTGGCATTATACTCATTACCATAGGAGCAATTGTAGGTAAATCTAGGTTCTTTCATCAAAAGAATATGGTCATGGTTGGTAATTTTATTTCCCAATTACAAATTGAGATAGGAGTGATTGTATATATATGGATATGGAGAGGGTTTGTTATTTCTTTGAAGTTTTTGATGGGATTTCCATCAGAGGAGTTGTCAATAGGATTTGTCGTGTAATAGGTGTTTTATAATTTGTTAGCTTCTCTATAATATTTAATTCCAGCCAATGTAGCTCAGATTTTCTACGTAATGTGTTAGGAAGGTGAATGGTAAGTGTTTTCTTGTGCGAGGGTTAACGCATTATGCCATTGTTGTATAGTGGGGGAGGGTATATATATACATGTGTACACACACACACATACATACATATATATATATATATATAGGTGATCCCACAATAGTGGTTTACAATTTTTGGCCAAATAGGACACTGAAATATTTTCTTTTAACTAAATCTTCACTTTTGGGAACCTATAGCACCTAAACCAGGAGGAATTTGAAGATGATGGAAACTATAGTTTCGTGAATTTTTTTTTATAGATTCTAAATATATTTTTTTCAAAATTTTTAGAATTAGATTGCACTTCTTTTTCCATCTCCCTCAAAAACTAGTTTTTTTTCAGAAAACAACATTTTTAAAAAGTGACGCTCACTATATAACATAATTTTTTTTTTATGAAGGATAAAATTCTAATTCTTTTCGAATTTATATTTTCAACTATGATATATAGTGCTTCCACTTTGTTAGATAGTTTTTTATTGAATATTTTTTCTTTAATCAAGTTTCTAATTCAAACCAATTATAATTCAGACATAGTGTGACCGTATAACGCGTAAATATTTTTGTATGTATTGAATTTTTTTTTTCTTTGTTGGATCAAGGACTTAAATATTTGATGCACTAATATATATATATATATTTTTTTTTAATAATCTGCTATTTTTCCACATGTGCAGAACAAAGATCTTTATTTTCGGTGAAAAACCTACATTAACAAGAAATAAAAAATAAATATAATAATCAAATTAAATTTATTTAAAATTATAATTTTTGGGAAGCTTATAATAAAGACTACATACTTGAAAAAAATTAATTTTAAATGAATTCATTTGATCCCCCAAAAGCTAAATCAAAAGTGGTTTTTTATTAGCATTTTGATAGGTGTAAAGGAGACTCTATTATAGGTATGGTTTAAAACTAGTGGGATCGTATCCAAGGGGGTTTGATTTAAGGTAGTTTGATCAAAACCTCTTCAATTTGAATTATTTAAATAAAAATTTCAAGGCTTAAATCATTATATTTTCTAAAAATATGTGATTTCAACAAAAATCGGTTCCTCCCAGAAATTGTAAACCACTATTGTGGCAGCACCCATATATATATAATATATATGTATGTACATATATATGTATATATATATATATATGTATGTACATAAATATGTATATATATATGTATATATATATGTATGTATATATATATAAACATGTATACATATATATATATATACACATCTATACATATATATATATATATATATATAAATGTTTATAAATTTGTATATATATGTATATATGCATAAAAACATGTATGCATGTTTTACTAATAGTTTTGTTACAATTTCCCTATTTCTTTATAATACTGAATTGCAGATAATGCAACTCCTCTTATACAATTACTCTATTTGTTAGCAGATTGAAAAGAATGTGGCCACCATATTAAAATCAAAAGCATGGGAGCTCAATTAATGTGCAAATGTATATATGCAAATACAAGAATAAATTACATTGCTTTTCAAAATCTATACCATCCTCTTTATAAGAATTTGAACTTAGATCAATCAAAAAGATACCAAGCAACTAATTGTACAAAATGTGTATAACACCAAAGATGCACAGAGTATATATATGTGTCCATATATATATATATATGTATGTATATATATGTATATGTATATATATGTATATATGCAAATATATATGTATATATATACACTTACATATACATATACATACACTTTCCATCCTTTGTTTATTTATTTTTAGTTATCTTCATGCATCTTGTGCATTACAGTCGTTGCCATAGGAGCAATTGTAGTTAAATATTCTTTCTTTCATCTAAAAAAATGACAATGTGAAATGTCATTACCAAGGTGCACGTTGCCACAAAAAACCCAGTGAGCTCCTCGCTAGGTGGGGCACCCCAATCGTTAACAAATCCAACTCATGGTTGGCCTGAGGAAAATCCTATCAGAAACTTCAAACAAAATAGTCGATTGGCTAATAAATGTTTATACATATGTATGTATATGTATATATGCATAAATACATGTATGTATGTAAGGATTTGAACTTAGAGAATGTGAGTGATCTTTGCCTACATATATGGATATGTATATCTACCTATATGTATCAAACCAACACCACAATCACTCTTTTGACAATACAACCTAATCAAAGTATACCTTACAACACAACAACATTGAATAATGCATTTACTTTGGCCACCGCCATCAAACACAATCAAAATAATGCATTAACCCACATTAAATAGAACTTTAGAAAATGGAGAATAGAAGAGGCAAACTACCATAATGAAGAGTTTGTTATGGGTCGAGTTGAAAAAAATGATGAAGAAACAATATAATAAAACATATTAATATAGCACACTGCCATCCCATGTAATCTACAAGCCCCACTACTTACATACCCTCAAGGGGGGAAAATATCATGAAACATATTGATACACGATTCCAAGAAATGTAGCTCAAATTTTTGATCAAGGCTATGGAATTATACCCATTTTGTATAGGTTATTGCAACTCATTAGCTTTACGAGTTCTATTTAATGTTGGTTTGGTTCGAAAGAATGCAACCCAAGTTTTTAATTGACAATCCAACTCTTACATAGACTACTTGTCTTGTATGAATGTCTTTAGTGTGGGTTGATATTTAATTGTTTTTCTCATAGTTGTTTTATCTATTGTTCACCTCTAATTCCTATTAAGCATAGATTGCAAGACATGAACAATAAATTAATCACTTACACAAAATACCCATGTAAAACAACTAACAGGTTTCAGGGCACAATAACAACAATCAAAAAATGAAACCTAAAAAAATTACTAACCCTAGCCATATTTTTTCATGTAAGAAAGAAGATTTAACTCCAATAAATCCATCCATATAGACCCATAATCTCTTTGAAGTCTCCAAAAGTGGGTATAACTACAAAGATACAAACTACTAACCCTAACCTTATTTTTTGGTGAAAGAAAAAAGATTTAATTGCAATAAAACCATCCACACATACCGATAATCTCTTTCAAGTCTCTCAAATGGTTATAATGGAAAAGATACAAACAAATAACAATGAATAATAAGTAGAGATCGAAACACATGAACAATAAATCAATCATTCACACAAAATACACATGCAAAACCACTTATAGATTTTGCGGCACAACAACCAAGTAAAACCCTCCAAAATGCTATAAAATGGAGCTGTGGACGATGATTTTTACAATACTCTGCTACCAAACCAACACCACAATGGCTATTTCAACAATGCAACTTAATCAATATACTTTCTCACACATTTCTTACCGCATTAGTGTTAAAACCCTCCAAATTGCTATGAAAAGGAACAATAAGCACAAAACAAAAGACATGAACAATAAATAATTTGCTATCAAACCAACACCACAATGCCTCTTTCGACAATGCAACTTAATCAATTTACTTTCTCGCACATTTCATAGTGCATCATTGTTAAAATCCTCCAACCTGCTATCAAAAGCAATAATAAACAGATAATGAAAGGCATGAACAATAAATTACTGATTTCTATAAAATACCCATCGAAAATGACTTACAAATTTTGTGACACAACATTTTTACAACCCTCCAACCTACTAAAAAATGGAGCCGAAGGCGACAATTTTAACAACTGTTTGGTATCAAACCCACACCACAATGGCCCTTTCAATGACACCATTTTGCACCGCCACCAACCCACGTAATTACCAAGGTCCATGTCACCACAAAAAAAATTAGTGCCCTTCCCGCCGGCCGGTAGACCCTTGGCGCCGACAAATCCAATTCACGGCTAGGCTGACGAAAATCCTAGTGGAAACTTCAAACAAAATAGCCTATCAGCTAATTAGTTTTTATAATGAATGGGATAGAAAGAATTGCTATCATATGGGTCATAGATAAGATGCAAATATGGCATATGAGTGAATATCACATGTAAAAAAATTGGTTCTAGGAAAATTCACTACCACCAATTCACTGCCGAAAAATTCACTGCCAACAATTCACGGCGGGAAAATTCACCACCATGACAAATTCACCTTAAGGAAAATTCAACATCAACAATTCACCGCCGCAGAAAATTCATCACAAATTTTTGTATGATGAATTTTCTGTGGCGATGAATTGTTGGTGGTTAATTTTCCTTGAGGTGAATTTGTCATGGCGGTGAATTTTCCCGTGGTGAATTGTTAGCGATGATGAATTGTTGATGGTGAATTTGCTTGATGGAAATAAAATAAAATTAACATGACCCTATATGACCATAGTATTACTACACCTTCTGCAAGTAACTTTTTATCCAACAAAATCCTTCTTTGATGGTGTTTGTTTGTTCTCGACAAAAGTATACACCTCTATGCAATTCGATCATATCAAGATATGGAAAATTTGTAACTCTAGGATTTGTACATGGTATAAATTTTGAAATGGAAAAGAGATAGCTATAAGAAAAAGCTTGTATCGATGTCTAGCTATTGTATAGATGGAGCTGCCAAAAAGGAATGGTTAAACTTTTTGAAGTTTAGTTAAAACATGATTTTTGATCTCACAACATAGCGCTGAAGTGGCCACATATTCTTGCTTTCTGAGAATGGAGGAAGTGATGCAATTTAAAATCATATTCCTCTTTATAGTTTCGAAGGAATGTGTTACTAGGTATTTCGCTAGGCACAGACAGGCTAAAACCCAGAATACACGACTTTTATGTAAAGGGAGTGTGTGATGCAATGAATATCTAACACGTATGTAGTGGATCTTCAATGTCGGCAATGGAAAGACAAACTGGACATGTGAATAGACAAGTGGAGAAAATACTGTGATGTGAAGCAGGTTAGTAATGTAATAATGAACTGCCACATCAATAACGGAATATCTAGTAAACCGTTGCAGCACGTGGAGTAAAGTCATTACCAATTTTATGGCTCTGATGCCAAGGATATTAACAAGAAATGCGATATAACATACAGGATCTAAAGCATTATGACAATAAAAAGTGAGACTATAAATATTTTAGAGCTTTTTCAAGGTTTTAGCCGTGAGGCCACAAATAGACTTAGACGCAAACAATTAGGCCAACCTCGATGAAAGTGCAAATACATGTGTCCTAATACAAATACCCACATTAGAAAACCAAGATGTACATTATAGTATATATATGTTTCAATAGACATACCCAAATTATAAAACGGTTTGACTTATTCTAATAAACCTAATACCAATAGCGTAGCGTAATATTTATATTAAGGATATATGTTACCACGAATTTCCATATCACTGACTTGGAAGCCCTACAACTTTCTTGATTTTGTCATGTTTAGTGCTAGGAAGGAGATCATCGTATCTTGCATGACACTCTTCTTAGGCTATATAACCATCAACTCCATTCACCATACAAGCCAAACATAATTATCTCCCATTCCAACAAACTACCAAACCACGTTTATTCATCAGCTTCATTTGCAGAGGATAACTGCACGCCATCATCCAGAGAACAGTTCTCAAAGTGCAGGGAATTTATGGTGCTGGCCATGAACAATAGATAAGAACATCGTTGAATGCTCTACATGGAGTTGAGAACATTGATGTTAATATTCAACAGAGAAAAGTTATCGTAACGCATGATCCAAATTCACAAGACGGAGGCGCCTTAGGTATATTACACCACTAATTGATTTGTTATTTATGTTTCTATAATATGATTTATATTTGTAGTTGAATGCCATGAACATAGAAGGGTTTTCCATGAAGAATTTCAAATTATATTTTCTTGAAGGTTTTGATAATTTCTTTGCAATTCATGTTGGCAGAGGCAGAGAACAATCTAAACAGTGAATAAAAACAGAGAAAGATAGAAAAATGATACAACAATATCACAAAGAAAAAATATTAAAACTAGAACATAGATTTATATTAATGCCTTTTTCAAAGAGAGCTGCTGTGCTCTTTGTTTCTGTTCATCGTATCATTCATTCATCCATACATATTATTATCTCAAAAAATAGAGCAAAAAACCTTTTATGATGACAAAACAGAGCAGACTGGAGAAGCTTCCAGATTACACCAAAAATTGGAAGCATCTAGATACAACGAAGAGGGAAATAGAAGAAAGAAGAAGAGGGAAAATAAATGCAGAAGATGGAGTAGATATGTTGCGGTGGCAGGGGAGATTAAAAAGCTGAAATAGAAGCCACGTCACCAACACTCCCCCTTAATCTTCACTGCCATGTATGTCTGCAATACCAATTCCTTCCCGGAGATGCTCAAAAATGTTCTTTGCAAATGGTTTTGTAAAGATGTCTACAAGTTGTTCTTCGGACCTACAAAACTCAAGATAGATGTCACCATTGTTCACCAATTCTTGTATAAAATGATATCGTGTATTTATATGCTTGCTTCGTATATGAAAAATGAGATTTTTAGATAGGGAAATTGCTGAATTATTATCACAAAAAATTTTTGTAGGTTCTTCTTGTGGATGCCTCAAATCTGAAAGTACTCTTCTCATCCATACTGCCTGGCAAGCTGCTGATGTGGCTGCAACATATTCCACTTCAGCTGATGAGAGTGTCACAATTGGTTATTTTTTTGATGCCCAAGAGATAGCTCCCGATCCTAGATAAAAGATATACCCCGAAGTGCTTTTTCTATCATCCATGCTACCTCCCCAATCACTATCTGTATATCTGATCCACTTGTAGTCATCTGAAAATGTATACAAAATCCCAAAACTCTTCGTTCCAGCTATATATCTTAAAATTCTTTTTCTAGCTTTCCAATGTGATTCCTTTGGTTTGTCCATGAATCTAGAGATGAGACTCACACCATACATGATATCCGGTCTTGTGGCAGTTAGATACATGAGGCTATCAACTAATCTTTTGAATAAAGTTGCATCAACACTAGGAATTTTGTCATCCTTGCTAAGTTTTAAACCCAATGCAACAGGTGTAGAAACTGGATTTACATTTATCATCTTAAATCTCTCAACAAATCATTAGCATCCTTGCTTTGACAAATAAAAATGCCTTGGTCATTTTGACTTACCTCTATACCAAGAAAATATCTCATGAGCCCCAAATCAGTCATATCAAATTCTCTTTCCATGGCTACCTTGAATGAGGTAGTTGACATGTCACCTGTGAATATCAAATCATCTACATACAAGCACACTATCAAGATTTCTCCTTCATCATTCACTTTGACATACAAAGTTGGTTCAATGCCACACTTGCTAAACCCATTGTTCACAAAATAAGAATCTATTCTGCTGTACCAAGCTCTAGGAGCTTGTTTCAAACCATATAGTGCCTTTTTCAATTTGTATACCTTATGCTCTTCTCCCAAAACTTCATAACCAAGTGGTTGTTTTATATACACTTCTTCTTCTAAAATGCCATTCAAAAATGCTGATTTAATATCCATTTGGTAAACCTTCCAATTGTTTTGAGCTGCTATAGATAAGACCATTCTAATGGTATCCAATCTTGCCATAGGTGCGAATGTTTCATTGTAGTCTATGCCTAGTTGTTGTGTGAAGCCTTTAGCTAAAAGTCTTGCCTTGTGTTTCTCTACTTTTCCATCAGCATTATACTTTGTCTTGTAAACCCATTTAACTCCAATCACATTCTTGCCTTTAGGAAGCTCTACTAGCTCCCAAGTCTTATTCTTTTCAATTGATTGAATCTCATCATCCATGGCTGCAATCCAATTGTCATCCTTAATTGCATCTTCAAAATAAATTGGATCAGCTTGTGTTAAGAATGCAAAATTAGAGCATAAATCATCATTTTCAGCCTCTTGTATTTCATCATATATCTCCCTTAGACTTTGTGTCTTCTTTGAAGTATTTATAGACCTTGATCTTAGTGATGCAAGTGTTGGATTAGAGCACTCACTGTTGTTATTACTTGCTGGAGTAATTGGATTTGGAGTGGTAGGTGCCCTAGAAGGTGTTGTAGGAACATTTTCTTGTGTATTAGGCAAAACTTGAGTTTCATTTTCTTCACTTTCTTGTGGAACACTAGCTGCAACTGTAGTTGTTTTGTCTATGCTGCCATCCCATGCTTCTTCTTCAACAAACTCAACATCATGACTTATTATCAGCTTCTTTGTGATAGGATTGTATAGCTTGTATGCCTTGGATTGTTCACTATATCCCACAAATATACACTTCTCTCCTCTATCATCTAACTTCTTTCTCAACTCTTGAGGTATCAAGGAGTATGCTACACAACCAAAGACTCTGAAATGTGCTATGTTATGCTTCCTTTTGCTCCAAGCTTCTTCTAGTGTTTTATTTATCACTGCTTTCGTTGGACATCTATTCAATATGTATACCAAACATGCAACTGCTTCAGCCCAATATTCATTTGGTAGATGTTTTTCTTTTATCATACTTCGTGCCATTTCCATGATTGTCCTATTCTTTCTCTTAGCTACTCCATTTTGTTGAGGAGTATACCTTGCTGTAAATTGTTTCTTTATGCCATTTTCTTTGCAAAAATTCTGAAAATCATTTGATATGTACTCTCCACCTTGATTGGTTCTCAATGTTTTGATATAGCATCCACTTTCTTTCTCAACTTTTGCCTTGAACTCCTTAAAAACAGCTAATGCATCTGATTTATATTTCAAGAAATAAACCCAAAATTTTCTGCTGAAATCATCAATAAATGTCAAGAAATAAAGCTTTTCACTTATCGATGGTGTTTGCATAGGTCCACAAAGGTCTGAATGCACTATCTCAAGTGGATGATTTGCTCTATAAGACTCTCCAGCTGGAAATGCTTTCCTATGTTGCTTTGCCAATATGCAGCTCTCACATGTTGTCTTAAGTGGCTCTATTGGTGGCAGTCCATATACCATTCTTTTCTTGTGTAACGGTTGTAATCCTTTGAAGTTTAAACGCCCAAGTCTTAAATGCCATAGCCAAGATTCATTTTTATATGAAGCTTTGAAGGCTAACTCAGCAACCTTTTTCAATCCTTGTGGCTCTAAGAATCGTTCACTTTGGATTCTAAGAGGAAACACCTATTTTTTGTCATCTCAACTTTTGCAATCAGCGTATTGCTTGGTTTCTTATCTAAAATCACACATTCACCATTTTCAAAGTATATCCTATATCCATTTTACACAAGTTTCCCAATGCTTATGAGATTGTGTTGCAATCTAGGAACATAGTATACATCAAAAATATGTTTCTCCTCACCTTGCTTAGTTTTTATGTTAATTGACCCTTTGCCCATGACTGAAAGTCATTGATCATTTCCCAATTTCACTTCTGATTTTACTAAATCATCTATTGTTGCAAACATCTCCTTACTCCCACTCATATGATTACTACAACCGCTATCTAAAAACCATATTTCTTTGGAGCTCTCTTGTGCTACATTGCATGTTATCAATATGGTGTTTTCTTCACTAGTGTTGGGCTTGTTTTCATTTGTAAAATGTGCCTTTTTCTTATTCATGTCATATTGCCTTTTTCTACATTCTGATGCAAAATGCCCAAATTTATTGCAATAATGACATTGGATGTTGGATTTATCATACCATTCTCCTTGATGATGGCTATAAGAATGGCTGCTCCCCCTTCCTCTTGTTGGTGTAGAATGGGTATGTGGGCTTGATGCTGGTCTTCTGCTCTCAAATTGTGTATTTTCTCTTCCTCCTCTTGGTGTAAAACGTCCTTTGCCTCTATTGTAATTTGATCTCCCTCTTGTTCTACCAAATGATAGCTGAGTCTTGAATGAATTTTCCAATGATGATGACCCTGATCAATTTAATCTTTGCTCATGTACTAAGAGTGATCCCATTAATTCATCTACTGATAGCTGAGTAAGATCTTTGGCCTCCAAAATGGCTATTACAACTGGATCAAACTTTGTAGATAGACTTCTAAGTAATTTTTCCTCAATCTTTTGATCTTCAATGGTGTCTCCATAGGATCTCATTTGATTTACTATTGCCATTGCATGAGTGAAGAATGAATCTATTGAGTCTGAATCTTTCATCTACAGATTTTCAAAATCCCTTCTAAGAATTTGTAATTTTGCTATTCTCACCTTGTCTATGCCTTGGTAAGCTATTTGCAAACTTTCCCATGCCTGTTTTGATCTTGCAGTAGCTGAAACTTTTGGAAAGAGTGATTCCTCCATTGCCTGCTAAATGATAAACAATGCCTTAGCATCCTTCTTCTTGTTTTCTTTCAACAAATCTTTTTCAGCTTGTGTAAGAGCCTAATAAGCTTGCTGGTCTGCCGGTTTAGGAAACCCATTTTCAACCAAGTCCCAAACATCCTAGGAGAAAAATAGGGTTTTCATTTTTATGCTCCAATATTCATAATTTTTGCCATTGAAGATTGGAATCTCTGGTTGTGCAATACTTCCACTTGTTCCTGCCATAATTTTTTAAACACCTTGCCTCCTCTGTTTTCTTTTCAAATCTCTTCAATATTTCTTGCCCTTTTTTTTCAAATCTTTCAACTGACTTGTCTTCCCTTTTTGTACCCTTTTGAATGATTGAAATCTTAAAATTCTACCCTGCACACACTTCTTCAACAGCTGTGATTCCTTTTATTTGTTGTGGTCTTCCTTTCTTCTGCCTTGGAGTTGCTAAAAAAAAACTTGCAACCCAATCACTTTTGTTGTGATCTCTTTCAACAATGATCTCCTCCTCTGTGGCGGCTTCTTCCAATTGTAATAGCAGTTCCAAATCAGCGATACATCACCATATTCAAGTGCCTCAAAGTTTTACAAACTTCTAACCCTTTCTCTAACAATCTCTTTTGGATCTACCAGTGTGGCTCTGACTTTACTCCTGCTCTGATACCAGTTTGTTGGCACAGGTAGAGAATAATCTAAATAGTGAATAAAAATAGAGAAAGACAGAAAAATGATACAACTATATCACAGAGCAAAAATATTAAAACTAGAACATAGATTTATATTAATGCCTTTTTCAAAGAGAGTTGTCCTACTCTTTTGTTTTTTGTTCATCGCATCATTCATTCATATATACATATTATTATCTCAAAAAAAAGAGCAAAAAACCTTTTATGATGACAAAATAGAGCATACTGGAGAAGCTTCTAGATTACGCCAAAAATTGGAAGCATCTAGATACAACGAAGAGGGAAATAGAAGAAAGAAGAAGAGGGAAAATAAATGTAGTAGATGGAGTAGATATGTTGCAGTGACAGGGGAGATTAAAAAGCTGAAATAGAAGCCACATCACCAACAATTCAAGCACTACGAAGGATAAATTTGACAGCTCAAATTGAGCAAATAACAAATATATAGGAAATCAAGAAAAATCCCACCATGGAAGGCAGAAACATGAGTCATTTCCCACCATTTCACGCTTACAAATTAGACAAATTTCCATATCATTTCCTTCACTTAGGCATTTTGTATAGTTTTTCTTGCTTCATAGATCGATATATGTCATTGATTCTATGAAGATAGTGATCCCGTACTTGTTAATTTTTTCTTGGTCCTTATTCTTTGAGTGATACGTAAGTTCATGATAATTTATACCTTTTAATATAATTATTTTTCTATGTTATTAAGTTTTATTGATTGTTAAACATGGTAAATTACATTAAAATTATTATTAAATTTATAATTTTTAAGATTACTTTATTTTTAGAGAAAAATTTCTTTTATTTTTGTTTAATCATTCATTGTGAAGAAGTATGGAACATGAAAATTGAAATTGTAGTTAATCTTCATAAATAGACATAAATGATAATAGAAATCCAAATAAAACCTATTGCAATATGTCAAGATAGAGAAACTATTGTACTTCTAATTAAATCAAATAAAAATGTGTAACATACACAACGTTATGTAACCACAGTCAATATCGAAATGAAATAAATTAAAGTGTCAAATAAGTTTTTAGTATGTGTGCTTGTGTTAGGGTATATATGTTGCACTACACATCTTGTTGTTTTTGTGACCTTATACTTCTTATTACCACTATTTGAATACCTCACATTTTTGAGTAGTTTGAGATAGTATGTAAATAATTATCGATTGTATTTTCAAACAACAAGATAATTTTATTGAATCAGAAAAGATATTATATAGTTCTAATTTTTCAAGAAATGCATGTTTGTTTACCCTTACTCAAGTTAGAATATCTAAACAAAAATCTATTGTCACATATAGACCCTAGTATTTATAATATCTTGATACATAAAGAAAGTTTCAAAGAATTCCATGATGTTACGAAAACATGGCAATAAACCCACTAGGATCTCAACTCAAGAAAAATCTTAGATATAAAATAAAACCAATATACAAATATTTTCTATATTAACTCTATGAGGAGATAGTTACAAGTTAGCAAATTGAATTGCATTTTAGTAGTATTCTAACATACTAACACTTATCAAAAATAACACTTGAGATGAATACATGAGAAAAATCGAACAACCATAAAAAAAGTTTGATACATATATTACTATGGGAAAACATACTATGATCTTAAGATTCCCATGAGAAAATATGATCCATAAAAATATGTTGCCCAAATAACATAGTGAAAAATCTAACCCTCCACTTCTAGGGTATGGATGCCAAAAAATAAATCAACTTATTTTAAAGCCATATTTTACTATCCTGGGTTTCATATGTGGCTCCCAAGTGTCATACGTGAAGCACTAATTATGTCTTAGACACACTCACATGTGACTACTATTAGTCAATCAAATATTATCTTACAAGTCATGTTGTTGCATCAAAAAATGCCGCAATTCTTTCTTAGTGTAGGACCCCCTCCATGAAGTATAGTAGGTCCTCATGTCCTTGACCTTGGTTCTAAGTTTTTGTGACCATACAAAATTTAATAAAATATTAATATCCTGGCTAATAACCAACCTATGAACCATCGTTCATCTCACAAGCTTCCTCATTTTTTCATTACTAATTATTATTCATATTTTTCTATGTATTTTTTTTCGTATTTTCATGATAACTCTATATGTTTGAATCTTGAATTGGGGTTATTTTGTGTTTATTTCAAATTTTTTGTACTCTCATATTATTTTTTCCCATTAGTGTGTGTGTGTGAATTTTCAAGGATTTTGTCTACTCTACCTGTTCCTATAAACAATGATTTTGGATTACCCAAGGTTGCCTCTAACACTTCTAGGGTTTTTCACCTAAAAGGAGAGGAATTGGGGCCAAAATGCAAATTTCTACACTCAATATTAATGTAAATGGGATGCAAGGTATCTAAATATCATGTAATAATACAATAAATTAAAAAGGAAATGATTTAATGATGCTAAACCTAAGAAATGCAAAGTGCTAGAAAACACATTGTGATATGAAAAAACACCTAAGAATGCAAGTAAATGATGAAATAGTTGAACATAATTGGAGAGGTGCACCTAGAATATGAAATCTGATGTGGAGAGACTCTAGAATTCTACAGAGTTAACTGGAAATGTTGACTGAGATACTTACGCCAAGTTGGGTGACAATTTAGTTTCGAGGAAAATCTATTGGAATAGGAATCTACCAAATGGGTATCCAAAAATGTAGAAACCATTTTCAGGCTTGGTAGTGGAACTAATTTTCCATAGACGGTGACTTAGTCCACCTATAGATTTTGGGAATTTTAGGATAGGATCTTGTAGATTCTGGTCTGCACTTGCTTTTCTGATAGGTGTATGATCTTGATTCAGTAGAAAATGGGTTGAAAAGAGTCTCCAAGCCTCAACTAGGGTTATGTTGACTTTAATGAATTTTTCACCACTTTTTTGCACTAAACTCTTTAACAAATCTACATACGAAGTCTACAAACACACATGCAAAGAGTAGAAAAAGGGTTAAGGGTTAGAGTATAGGGGTTTGCCTTGGTCAAACCCCACTTTGGTAATCAAACCCTATGAAATGAAATGAAATAGGAAGATAATGATAAATAGATAACATGCAATGTCATAAACTTACCAAACCCTTGACATAGAAATCTAAAGATATGCAATGAAGTGCTCTGATGGATGACTTGATTATGCTTAAAGTGCTTGAATGCTTGATAATTGTTTGAATGATTGGATGAATGAATGCTTGAATGAAATGGGGGGTAAAATGAGAGGAAAAACCCTTATTTATACTTTATTTTCCCAAATTTCTTGAAAATAGCACATCACAAGCCTACCTCAAGGGTTAGAGAATAAAATCCCTCCAAAAAATTGAAATAATTTTGATTTTTGTGCCAAACAGGACCAAGTTGCCCCTATTGGCGACTTAGTCCCACTTAAGAAAATTAAGTGAGTGTAAGGAATCAAAGGGCATTAAATGATGTCTAACGAGAATATCCTCAAAAATACACTTAAGAATGACAAGAAAGTGTAGTAATGGGTCATTTAAAAATGAGAAAGGGTTGAATTAGTGATGAAAAGTCTAGAAAAGAGCGAGAGTTTGTTACAAATATTTACAACACTTTTAAATAATACTTGGTAAGAGATAAAAGGGGTTATTTAAGTGAATTATAATGAAAGGGTCCTAGAAAAGTGTGAAAGTGGGTTACAACACTTCACAACACCTTTACAAGACATCCTAGAAGTCTTAATGATTCACAAGGGTCCAAGACGTAATGTGAATGTGTTGACCACATTACAACATTAAATCTAGGCAAAATCAAGCCAAAGTCCACTAGGAGGGCCTGAACATGAGAAAAAAGAAGGGTTACTTTTTTCATGTCAACAGTTCCAAATAAAATTTATTGTTTTTATTATGTTTTACTTTCAAGTTACTCCTAGTTTTCATGTGAGCTTCATATTATTCTTT
Source organism: Sequoia sempervirens (assembly GCA_007258455.2). Taxonomy (NCBI): domain Eukaryota; kingdom Viridiplantae; phylum Streptophyta; class Pinopsida; order Cupressales; family Cupressaceae; genus Sequoia; species Sequoia sempervirens. The sequence goes on from VDFB02323866.1 coordinate 67,303, forward strand.
TATTTAAGATCCTACACTTTATTCTACTTTTAGTTTAACTAGTTATTGTTAATATCTAGTCACTTAATTCATATCTTTGTATGTGAATTAATACATGTAACCACCATAAAAACCCACAAAAATTGCATACATTGCTCATGATAAATTTGTTTGTGAGCTCATAAAGGTTTGTATGAGAGTTCACATATTTGATTTACATAGGATTTTTATAATGACACTATAAAGAGACTTGTACATTCACCCCCTCCATTTGAACACATGTCATGTATATTACCTATATCATATGGTTGAATTATATTATGTCTCATTTTATTAATGAAGGAATACATTGGTTAAAACCTAAAATGTGTAATTTTTTGGTACTAAATACCAACTATATAAGTCAATATTTACCTTCATATTATGTATTTCAAAGGATTCCTATACTTTTTCCTCTACTAACCCAATGAGCAACATTGGATTCAGAATTTTTTTCTCATGTACCCAATTTTCTATGTCTATAGCCTATGTTTACTTTATTGTTCATGTGACACATATTTTTCAATGTCATAGTTGGTTAATTGTATTTCAAATTTATCAAAACCTTCTTATTACCTATGGAAATCATCACTAAATCATTTTCTAGGACATATGTTATAGTCATGCATTTTAATTTAAACTATCTCATCTTCAACCTACCTTTTTAGCCACCTTGTTGTCTTGTACACATATATTATTATTTCCCAGGGGATTTTTTGAATCAAGTATATTTATGAATTATGTATACTTTTGGTGGTATTGGGTCCATTTATTCATTTATGCAAATGACTTCTTGATGAGAAGAAAAATGGATACCTAAAGAGATATCACACTTTTTCCATCAATAATTCACTAATGTCCTAGGAGTCCCAATTGGATTGACTAACAACCTCACAAGGTGAGCCAATTCTTAATTAGGAAGGACCTAGGATGGGCTTTTTTTAGCTTTAAGGGGTTCACCACCAAGAAAATGCTTGGAAAGAACACTTTAACATTCAACTCACAAAATCTAGTAATGCAAGCCAAATAATGACTACAAATGATGAAATTAAGTTACACCAAGTTAGGATATTTGTACCTGGGAAGTTTGGAAATGTAATGCGGATTCTGGAAATGTAAAGAAGCTACCAAAAAGTGATATGGAGGACTAAGAAGCCTAGAGTGGCATATTAGTTCTGCTACTATTTTTTGGGGGAAATACAGAGTCTTTGGATGCCGAAATAGAATCTCGAAGAATATCTAAAAAATTCCCTACAAAGGACTAAGATGCCCAATGTGGCGGATTATTCCCATTCTAAATTTGTAGAATCTCTGAATGTGGTCTTGGGCTCCAAGTTCTGCACTTGCTTCCTCTCTAATCTAAGGTCTTGAAACTTTCAGATTTGACCTGTAGGTGAGTTTTCGTGAAGATGACAACTTTGTAATGCAACTTAGCAACTTTGACAACTTTTCACTTTAAAGGATCTTCAAGTATTCAACCTGGATCTGCAAATACAAACACATAAGAGAGGAAAAACTTGTTAGTTGTTAGTAAATGGGGGTTTTCCTTTGTCAAACCCCTTGTTGGTAATTAAACCAAATGTTGAAATGAATGAAAGGAAGCATGAAATATGAAATAAGTAAATGATATCACCTTGTATCATGTCTTGTGAAGCAAATGTACAATCTACCATGTAGTGGCCATGAAGAATGTAGATCTTGGATAGTTGGATATGATGTGAACAATGGTTACAAATAGATCGTCAATACTACATCCACAATCTTAGCTCAACAACATGAATGGATGCACTAAACCCTTGATACGATGCTTGAATCTTGATGATGGCTCCAAATAGTTGATGAGATTCTCTTGAATGCATAAATTTTCCTTAGGAATGAATACTTGAATACTTGTTATCATTTTATATGAAAAATGAGTCGAGGAACCTTGTATTTATGCTTATTCATGCTTAATATCTCAAAATTACATCACACCAAGCTAACATATGAATTCATTAAATAAAGGAGGCTAAATCTTGCCATAATTTGAAATTAAATCTTGAAAATGATTCAAGGAGGACTAATATTCCCTAGGTGGCGTCTTAGTCCCAATTCCTAAAAACTTGTGGCACAAACACCAAAAAGGGGGCCAATCAGGATATGCCCAAATCAAGGTCCTGAGAGCCTTAGGGGACAAAGATGCCCTAGGTGGAATTTTAGCCCCGACCCAAAAATTAGGGATACACTGATGGAGTCATTAAATTTTCATTTATGCATTGGAGAATGTTAGGATTAACCATATAAAGATGTAATTCATAGGGCTTGTGGACACAAAATAAGACCAATTAAGCCATAAAGAATCATAAATAAAGCAAGGAAGGCTCAAACAAGTATGAAAATGCATGGGTATGCATTTTAATACACTACATTTAGCCCCCAATTTAGTGAGAGGATGAACTTGCTTCAAACTCACACTAAAGTAGCCAACCACACAATCAAGAGGGGTTCAAATCTACAAACATTAGTAAGATAGGATGACAATGATCAAGAGGGATGATCAACCACCCAGGATCAAGATCCTACGGAAAAACCAACATAAGCACAAAGGAACACACTTGCAGATGATATAGGAAGCCACAACCATATCACAAACATACACCATGATCAAAGACAAGAAAAAGGAAAAAGAAAAAGGAAAAAATGAAAAATTGCAATGGATCAAGCTTTGACTGGCTGTCCAACATGGTGGACTAGGTCTAGGTTGTTTGTCTAAAATGATTTACAAGTGGAACACACTTCCACTATGCAAAAAAAAAATGCATGCTCACAAGGGCTAGTGTGAGCTAAGTGTCCACTAGGTGAGCCCCAAGGGACCATATTAAAGTCATACCTCCATGACTTTTATAAGGTGCAAAAATGCATGCTCACATGGGCTAGTGAAGATAGGTGTTCACTAGGTGAGCCACAGGGGACCATATCAAATCCATACCTTCATGAATTTAATAAGTTACAAAAAAGCATGATCACATAGGCTAGTGATGCTTGGTGTTCACTAGGTGAGCCCAAGGGGACAATATCAAAGCTATACCTCCATGACTGTAATAAGGTACAAAAGAAAAGAAAATACAATACAACAAGAAAGAGAGATGTTTAGAGGGATTTTAATTAGTTTGTGTAAGGTCTATTCTTAGGGAACATTATGCCTAATGTTTCCAAGAGAGGACAATTCAAAGAAATATCATGCTCTTGGAGGAAATCAGGTCCAATGATAACACCAAGAAAGGACACATCGTAAGAAGAAACAAAACCGCATAAGGAACATGAAAAAAAATGCAAATGGAATCATGTCAAAATAATGCCAATGTATGCCCCCACTTTAAAGGAATTTCTAACACAATGTTGTGAGAAATTATGTTAAAGTGGCCAAAATGAAAAGGAAAAGAGGGTTGCCCCCAAAATGTGTAACTCAGTACGTCACATGCAAGCCAACTTAAGGCATGTCATCCACATCCCAAGCTTGGTCTTATATGTTCATGAAAGGTGGTCAACTAGCCAAAAGAGACAATGACAAGTGACATACAAGGACAAGGCTTCCTAACCCATTGTCCCCACTTAGTGTAAGTCAAGGGTGAGCTGAATAGGATGAAAATGAGTATAAGTTAGAGGAATTAGGTGCTTCAATACAAGGAAGAGCACCACAATCCTTGAGATGTTGAATTTTGTTGTTTAAATCCTTACATTTATTAGTAGAATGATGATGAACCCTATGATATACACAAAATGAACTCCTATAGTAAAATTTCTTGTGTGTTCTTAGAGGAAGGGATATAAAACTATCTTGGAGTAGTATTGCCAAGATTCTCTCTTGATCAAAAGTAGCAAGTGTTCCTTTATTTGTGCAAGATGTCATACACACTAAATGACAAGGGTTTAGATGAAAGTGGAGATAAAGGTGGTAAACCTTGATATTTCTTGAAAGAGTATGGTATGTCATTTTGCTTCATGTGTTCATTGTTTCCATGTGTAAGACTGAGATTGTATCCTATACCATAACAATCTTCCAAGTCAGATGGAGGGAGTTTATGCTTCTGAGAAGAATTGGTTTCTTCACGATAACACAAATCCTTTTTAAAGTTATTTTTCATTCCTTCATGAGGGATGGGTGTTATATAGCACCATCACCACCATGGGGTAATATTGTAGAATTTTGTTGAGTGAATGAAACACAAGGTTGTTTTGTTTTAGATTGTGATATTCTGCACTCCCCTATAAAGAGAGGTGTAAAACCCCAATCATCATTAGAACTCCTATCTGAAAATGAATCATTGGTATATGAATCTTTTGATTTTGAGGGTGATATTTTAGACTCTCTATTGAAAGGAGGCGTAAAATATAATGACCCCCAATTATTACTAAAGAGGCTTGTTGTAGGTGGACGATTAGCATCAATTTGTATAATTTCAGCTTTTGATTTTGGAATGAAAGTATTAGGAGAATTGAAAGTGTTGTGATCATGTGATTCATAGCTTCATTCATCTACTTCAACCGTGTATATCTTGTTGTTGTATTCAAATTTCATTGTATGGTGGAGAGTAGAGGGGACTTCTTTCATTTCATGAATCCATGGTCTCCCTAGGAGAATATTGTATGAAAGGGGTCATTGCATGATATGGATAGGGGTAGGATACATGATAGGTCTGACCTCAATAGGTAATGTGATCATTCCAGTAGTTTCCTATTAACATTGTAAAATCCAAGAATATGAACATCTTTAAGTTGAATGAGCCTTTTGTCCATGCCAATTTTTTCTAGGAGGTCCATGCTACAAACACTAATTTTTGCTCCATTGTCTATGTGAGTGCACCTAACTGTAGTTTCATTAATGATCACCTTTATCATTAAGGATTCATTCAAGTGTTACAAGTCTCAAGTGAGGGTAGTTCATGTTTAGGGAATGTGATTTCTAATTGTGTGACTTGTGTGTGACGAAAGGAGGATTTTGCATTATTCAATTTCATAGAAGCTTAGATCTCCTCTTGCTTTATTTGTAAAATTTCTTGAAATAGGAACTTGTATGTAGGTGCTAGTTGAATAAATTTCCATATGGATATATTAGCAGGGGTCTTTTTAAGATCTTCAACTATATTATGAAAAGGTGAATGAGGAGCATTAGGAAAAATGTGTTGAGGTGATGGTGATATTGCGAGAGCTATTAATGGTCCCCTACATGTTTGAGCAATTGTGTTATATCTTGGTTGCTGCAAAACATTGTTAGATTGCGAGAAATCTCTTATTTTCTTATGTGATTCATTAATGGGAGGTGACTTAGGAAGCTCACTAATTAAAGGAGATCCAATTTGTTTTGTTAGAACCTCAACAATCTTGTCTTTATTTGTGTGATCTCTTAGTGAAGAAGAAGCTACTCTCACTTCACCTAAGGAAGCTTCATTACATGTGTCAATGTTTATATTTTCTTGCACCATGATATCCTCCCTAGGAGGAGAGTTTTTAGGAGAACCACAAACTAAATGTTCATAAAGCTCAAAGGTAGGTTCTTCTAAAATGACTTCATTGCATGTAGGGGAATGATCAATGGTTGAATTTTCTTGCTCAATAACGGTTTCCCAAGGTGTAGAGGGATAACTAGGATTTTCATGACTTTCATCGATCAAAGTATCTTCTTCACAACTAGGAGAGATATTAGGAGAAGAAAAAATGTTATTGTCATGATTACCTATGGTTGTGTTGTCTTTTTCATCAATGTCTTGTCCACTAGGATAGGTAAGAGGAGAGAAACAACTAGGGCTCTCAAAATTTTCATTGATTAGTTCTTCTAACATCAAAATATCTTCTTCACCAATAGGAGAGATATTAGGAGAAGAACGAGTATGATCATTGGGATTATCCAAGGTTGTATTCTCTTTCAATAAAAGGGTATGTGCAGGATCATCATGGAAAAATAGGCCCTTAAGTCGTAAAAAATTTAGAAAAATCAAAGTTACACAACTTGACATAAAAATTTGAGTAAGTTATCTATATTATTTCAAAAATATGTAAGAATAGAATCTGTAGCAAATTGAATGTAGTTTCTAGAATACTAGGTTTATTTTTAAAAAAATCTATTTGGTGAAAATCTGAAATTTCAATGCAGTAGTACTTAAATTTCAGGGAAAAAATAAGAAGTAGGTGTCTGTCTGATCACCCGAACCACAATAAAATGATAATATTTTTTTATAAGATTTTAAATATAAATAGAGGACTCATGTCCCAATGTAATGCATAATTTTTTGTATTTTTTTCCAAGTAAATAATTTATTATGAATTTTTTATTACAACTTTTAAAAATATAAAAATTCGTGTCTATCCACCTTAACTTGGTCAAAACTTCATGAAATTATTTTTTTTGTTTTTAATCTTATAATATGCAAAACATAGAATGTGACACATGTTTCAGATTCAAAAAATGTGATGCCATTTGAAAGCTATAGATGTTTTTCAATCAACCTATCAATCAAGACTCTAGTTGTAATTCAAATAGAAAATGAATAATAATTATTTATTAAATTCAAAGTAAAGCATAATATCTATTGGTGGAAAGCTGAGAATCTCCTTTAAAAACCCTTTTTTGTTTCATCAATTTTGGATAAAAAAATTCATCAGCCACATACCCTACACATACCCATCATATCGCCACTTTTTGGCCCATCATGATCCTGCACATACCCAAAACACTCTCATAGTGAGGGGATATGAACTTTTTCTTAATGTTCTTATAAAGGTAAGGTACTAACATTGTTTGACCAAAAATGAAAAGTACTTTTATCAAACTTATGCAAAGTTTTATGAATGTAAATATTGTATATGCAAAACTGAAAAGTGATTTTATCCATAGTATATGTGACTAGTAGGCTTAGGAAGCACAAAAAACAATATTTAAACCTTGACAACTGCAACTTCAAATCCCAATAGGGACTAAGATGCTAGTAAGGGTGTTTTAGTCCTATTGAAGGAATTTGGAGGGTCTAGAAAGGGGAACAAAATGTAATGAACTCAGATAGGATTCTGAGGTAAAAACCCAAAGAGGGACTAAGACGCCAAGAAGGGATTTTTTGTCCCAGTGGAGGTTTTTTACAGAAAAACAAAAAATTTTGAGTTGTTTACAATGTTCCTAGATTGTCTACCTAGGGACCTAATGATTAGAAATAGAAAATTGTGCAAATGAATGCAAAAAAAAGCAATTATTGACAAGCGATTGGGTGCAAAAGTGAATGCAATTTTGTTAAATTTTGAATGCAATGAAAATGTTTCTAAATGCAATTAAGATGATTAAAAATACACTTTTTTAGTTTTTCATTGAGATAAAATGATGCAAGAAAGAAAAAATGCAACCTATATGCACTTTCACTAGAATGCAAATATGAGAAACCCTAGATGCACTTTCACTAGATATGAGAAACCCTAGATGCATTTTCACTAAATATGATATGTTAAATTATGATACCATCTCTCCATTGTTTATAATTTCACATTTTCAACATAATCACAATAGGATGAAATGAAAACCCCGTGATATTAGAAAATCCCAACAATTGCAAATGAAGCCTTCCCAAAATACTTCAAGAAGCAATAATGCAAAAACAAGGGTTGATAATCAAGCAAATCCAAAGAGCACAACACCAATATTGAACTTCAATGAACTAAGAGCACAAAAAAACAAAAAAATATGATAGAAATTCCTCAACCAATTCAAAGGTGAAAAAATACAATTCCGTTGATATGTGGTTTCCAAAAATCAACCTCTGTAAAATATATGCACAAAAAAAGCCTATAGAAGCATTTTGGAGGTAGTAGGAAGCCCCTGGTTACTTCATGTGACCACCATGAGCATGGGGGAAAAAAATATTTGGGCAAGCCTCACAAAACACCAAACAATCTCCAAGCCATTTCAAAAAGGAAGCATTCCAAGGATGGACTCCACAAGCCCACGAGTTATTACAAGAACTTCACAACACAATGCAAGTTTTAGTGACTATAAAGTACAAAGAGGCCTGTTACATGGTTAATGTGGAAGTAAAAAAACCAAATGGAACAAAAAGAAATGCATGCCAGTCCCACCACCCAAACCCTAACTATTTTGTTCCAAAACTTTAGAGATATTAAAGTTTGCAAACAAAATGTATTCATGGTGTATAATCCCTAGATCTCAGGAATGAATCTACACTATAACTTTTGATCGGCTAGAATGTCGAGCACTCGGGTCTATATTTCTTTTCTTCCAACCATACGTGAATCATGCCTTCAAATGGAAAAAATCCAATAGAAAGACAAAACGGGGGCTTCTTCACAATTTGTAGCCTTCCAAAAAGTAATTGCAGAAATGAAACTGGGTCATGTTGGTGGGAAAAAAAAGACTTTAGTGAAAAGTGTGCCTTTCAAGCACAAATCACAGCCTTCAAAATATTCATCCAACAACAAATTTGAATATATGTAGGGAGAAGGATGCATCTGCCCGCACCTATTCAAACAAGATGATAATTTAACCAAGCATATGAAGAAGGATGCTTCTACATATACCTAGCTAAACAATATGGTTTGATAATTTGACTAAGCATATGCGAAATGATGCATCTACACATACCTAGTCAAATATGATTTGATGTTTTGATTCAAAGATTTTGAGGATTTTGCTTCAAGGATTTGATGATTTTGATTTTTTCCAAAATGCCTAGCATGGAGGATAGTTTCAATATTTTTTCAAATGATGATGGTGAGGTGTTTTTGGTTTGATGTTCAAGGATGGATGAAAAGGTTTGATTTTGATCCTAGGATGGACCTAAAAAGACACTTGTTTTCTAGACCTTGGTATTGAAGAACATGCAATAATTCTAAGGAACTTTTAACCAAGAAGTGGTTCAAACTGAGCATACATTTCCAGATTGTTCAAAGGAATGAGTCTATAGAACCTTGCAAATATTTTTCTTATTTTGATATGTTGCTTTTGATTGCACTTCCTAATGTATTTCTTGATGACCTTTCGAGTGTGACTTCTAAATTTTGAACTTTTGGTCAAGGACTTTTGCTTTGGAATTTTGACTTTCTTGGAAATCATGAGGAACTAACACATGTGTGAGCCAATTTTGTTATCTTTGCTTAGTGATTTTTTTTATCAAAAACACACTCTTTGGTTAGATTTTGAATCTAGATGTCTAGTGTCTTAAAATTTCTCTTATCCCACAAATGTGGAAACCGTGAAACTTTAAGGAAAGAGTTACCTATTGTTGATCCTAAGGAAGAAAATTGAGATAGAATCTGAATGCCTAGAAGCCTCTAAGGATAGGAATCCCAAGGGAAAGCAAGGGAATATTAATTTGTTCAAAGGTATTTACTTCTCCAAAAGAGTTTGCAATTTTGATGGAAAATGTTAAATGTTTGTTTCCAAGTTTTTTCGAGCAAGCAAAGTGTTTTGATTCACAAGAATATACAACCCTATGGATATGAAAGATGATATTCATTGAGTCCCCACTTGGAAAATCCCAGCTATGCTTATTTTTCGTGAATGGTTAGATGGTTGACCCCACTGGCTCCCCTCCATGACACTCACTTCTTGGGGCAGCCAAACATCAGTACCCATGAAACTCCCATGGCATACTTTCCATTTCTACTCAAAACTGTAAAAGTGTGGGGCAGCTTCACAACAATTCTTCTTGCACCAACAAATTGATAGGGATTTTGGCCTTTCTACAGTTCAAGGGTCCATTTATAGGAGTTGACCCAACGTGGCGAGAGACCATTGTTGGCCTTCTCATCGGAGCCAACTGCATGATATTGGCCTTTGTTCTAGTACCCACTTTTATATCCTAGCTGGAAATAATCTTGGCTTTAGAGTGTTACTGGTTTTGTCATTCCCTTGGGTGAGTACTTTTTCGCCATGGCAGGCCCTCTAAGATAAACAAAAGTGAGCAAACATATCCGTAACTCAATTGATCTTTGTTGAGAAACAAAGAGAGAATACATGCAGTAGGTTTACTCATACTCACACATTATTTTGTTCACTTTTTAAGCCCAAAATGAAATGTGGAGGAAATAACTTTATCCCAACCTAAGACCACAAAAAATCCTTTTGATTCTCAAGATTGCCATGAGGTGCGAGAGAAGTGCATACATCTTTTCAATGGTGTTAGCTTGAGTAGGAAATCACAAAACAATGTAGCACATGTTCTTTTTAATCCAACATACAAGAAAGTTAGTTAAGTTCTACAAAATCAGAGGTCAAGAACGCAGAAAATAGACCAAATAACCAAAATTTGATAATAAGCACTTGTCATAAATATTTTTTTACTTTCTACTTCCCTCCAGCGGGGCAACCCAGAAAGGCATCACAGTCTGAACTTACCAACGGTGTTGTATAGTGCCGCTTACCAGTCAGTGTCACTTTGTAGCCAAACCAGTGAGCATGAAGGCATTGTTGTTCACGTCAGTGGTGCAATTTGGACTTTAAAAAGATTCTAGTGAGCTAGAAAGATTCAATAGTGTTGTTTGAAAATTAGAATTCTGGGTAGGAAATGTGGGGTGTCAGAGTTTGAAGTTTGCAGCAGTGCAATATAGGGATGCTAAGCTTCCAACGATGGAGTTTTCTATAGGCATAAAAGCAACAAAGAAAACACAAAATTTAGTGCAAAAACGTGATTAGATTTTCAAGAGTTCCCTCCTTCTAGTGCCAAATGTAGAACCCCAATCTAAATACCTACAAAACACAATAAAGGAACACATTAGAAGATCATATGCAAGTAAGAACAAGGATTCCCCATGAAATCCATTAGAAAAGCTCCAAATAGGAAATAAAACAAGAATAAAATCAAAGAACAAGAAAGTAAGCTAAATCCTATTGAAAGCAATGCAAACTCTTGATCCCATGGGGGAATTGGTGCTAATTTGATGTGAAAATTGGCCCTTTCCCAACTCCAATGATGTGATGAAGATGATTGATGAAGGATGCATGCTTGTGGTGATGACTTCAATGGAGCTCCATGTTGAAAATCTGCAAAAATCCTAACTATGCTTGGATGAAATTGATGATAGATTGCTATGGATTTGAGTATAATAACTTTGCTCAAACTGTGGATATATGAACTAAAAATGACTATAATAATTCTACTTGGATTGTGGATGATGAAATGAGGAATAAGACCCATTATTTATAGAATGTCAAGTTGGAAGAATGTCCAAAAGAGAGCAATGTGGGACTAAGAATCAACCAATGGCAAGATGCCACTTGTCAACATGTGAATGGATGAAGGATGTGCAAGTTTTGAAGAATGTGTCAATAAATGCAATTCAGCAGAATTTGAAATTGTTGAAATGATATGTAAGAGGGAACGAAAATGCATTGAATGCCACTTGGCTCAAGGAAAATGTAAGAGGGACGTATTAGGTGGAGTAAATGCCTTGTTGGAAGGACAAAGTCCACTTGGATTTTGAATTCAAATTTGAGGAATATTCCTTTATTATGCCTTTTGAGTGAAAATAGAGATTTAATAAATGAATTAAATCTATTTTCATGAGGAAGTTGCAAAAGCTAGAGGATGGGACATGGATTAGGATTAAATTAATTAATGGTTAATTAATTTAATGAAGATTAAAATGAGGTGACATATTGATTTAGATTTATGGGTTTATTTAAATCAACAATGAGAAGAAAAGGTTTTAGAGATAGTTAAATAAATATTTTTGATTTATTTAACTAGAGAAGGTGAAAGTTAGATTAAATTAAATAAATATTAATTTATTTAATTTAATAGGATGAATTTAGATTTTTAATCAAATAAAATGAATTATTTAATTAAATAGAGATAATTAGATCAGGTTGATTGATTTAATTAACAAAATGGAATGACGTAATTAAATAAGATGATTTATTTAATTAAGAGAGGATGATTGATGAATTTAATCACATAAGGTTATCTGATTGTAGACATGTAAAATTGGCATAATGCATTCGATTAGGTCATATTCATCAATTTAGCAAATAAATCAAGTTTATTTATCAATCTCCTAAAGTCATCAGTTTAAATTAAATAAATCAACTTGATCCTAACATCACCCTCCTTGATTAAATAAATCAATCCTTTATTTAATTAAGTCTAAAATCACCTTTCATCCCTTTTTGATTTAAATAAATCAAAATATTCAAGTGAAAGGGGTCAAAGCATCTAATCATCATTAAGTTAATATAATCCTAATTAAACTAACCTAACCACCCATCACATCCTCTAGCTTTTCCCACTTGCACCAATAAATCAATTTATTGATTTATTAAAATCAACATTTTCCATCAACATGGCATCTTTTGAGGAATATTCCCTCAAATTTGAATTGAAAAACAATTGGACATGTACATCCAACAAAGCAATTAATAATCTCTTACATGTCCCTTTGCAAAGGTCAAACTAAGCATTAACTCTCAATTTCAAATTTGAATCTCCCCCTCTTTGGCACATTGACCAAAATGTGCTCATCCTCAAGCCTATCACATGATGACAAGTGGCTTCATATCATTGGTGAAATCTTTGTCCCACATTCATCCATTTGGCTATTTCTCTCATCAAATAATTTTATAAATAGAGGCTTCATCCTTCAACAAATCCTCCACAACTCCACAATCTTCATGCAAAGTCATTCTCTTAAATTGGGAACTGACTTTGTCCACCATCATTTGCAATATCAAGCTTAAGCAAGGATTGGGAAAGGGCTATTTTCTACAATAGAACCAATCCACTATGGGATAGATATATTTCATGTTTTTCTTTGTATGCTTTTATTTATCTTGTTATTTTGATAGCATTTTAAAACATGTTAGATATCTCATATGGATGTTGAAGGTTTGTTTTGCTTAAATACACTAACCATGCTTGTGTATGTTAGTTATTTAACCATTTGCAAAATTTTACATCTACATAATGGAGCTAGAGGGAGGGTTGGCTATGTTTGACATCTGGAATCTATAATAACTATTTGGTGCATTAGTATGGTGTTGGAAATACCAGATTTGCTGGCTGTGTTTGACATATAGTCATTTGCAGATGTGTTTGTTGCATTGTCATATAGACATAAGTGTTTATTTCATCTCAATTCAATGTGGATCCTAGTTATTGCACATTTATTGTAGGACGTGGTTGTTAGAAAACTTGATCTGATCCACTAATATGATTTCTTAGCATCTTTTCTCTGTTAAATAAACACAAAATTCAATGTTTTCTTCATCTTTACGAGCTTTTACAAATCCTGGATAATGTGTTTTATATTGTATTTATCCTTTGCTAATCGATATTACTGCTCAACATCGATTTTGTTCTTCAATATAAGATCTTTCACTGCACAAAATCTCTTTAGACAAGATTTTTTTGTTTTCTTTTCAATGATGATCAAAGCGGTGGTCAATGGGGGCAATAAAGATCATTGATTCTGTCAGAGGTAAGCTTCAAATCTTTTTTCCTTACTGGCTGCGTTGCATTTATGCTTGCCACTATTCTTTTAATTACTCGCCGCTATCCTTTTACTTACTCATTGGCAAGTAATGAAGGACAGATTCCTTCATAAAATCTGCAAGTTTCAACTCTTCATTGACCTATTTTTATTTTTCTCCAAGTTGAAGTTGTTAAGATAATTGCTTGACATAATCGTAGTGAATAAAGCATGGCGTTCATCCTATTGAAAGATCTAATCTTTGGTATTCGTTGGTAGTCACAACAAACTATAGTGACTTGAATATCTTTTCAAAAAGAATTTGGTCGTAGTTTTATACCGATGGCTTTGATTTGAAGCATTTAATTCAGTAGTTCACACACCTTGCCTATGCTTATGCATTCCACACACAACAATTATGTCCAGTAGTTCATACTACCATCATTGTTATTTGAAACTAGAATAGAAAAACTATCTCCTTATTTGGAAAAAGGTGAGAACAGTGACCTCAGAGAATGGTTGTTACAGATCCTCTGAGACATAATCATTAGGACAAATCTTTACTCATTGATCGATGGTGTAAAGGTGTCATTTATCCCACTGGTACACTTTAAAATTTGTTGGAACTACATTATTTATAATTCTAGATACAAATGTTGCTATTATTATTGTTCACAAAATCACTTCTCATTAAGGAAAATTTCCCGTGCTTGAAGAAATCCGCCTCTCAATCTCATCCTGTGTATCTTTGTTAAGCCTTGGAAATAATTCTAATCTATATACTTCCATATTTACATTGGATGTGAATGTGTGCATGTATATATAGATATCAAGGACAATGCAAACACAGTCTGCAAGTGGAGGTTTCCTTGCTGCTTCTTAGCAAGTGCGCTAAGAATGGTCATCATTGTCCGTGGATTGGAATTTAAATGATATTTGTTGATTGTGCTGACCTGTCAACTAAGACCAACGTGGATCTGGAGATAACAACACTTGCACGCTTTGCACCAACTGAACCATGCCTCACAATGCTCCCTATATCTGTGCCTGCCAAATACTTTTGCTTGAAAGATTTTAAGAACGTTGTTACTAGTCTTTAAAGCTTATGTCTATTATTTTGAATTTTCATATGCTAGATACGTGTGCCTTGAAAGTCATTATCCCTTTCTAGTTGTGGTAATCTTACAAAAACTGTGTAGCCTCCATACAATTCCTCACTATGTCTTGTTGTCTTTCTTTCACCCGACTGTTGGTGTGCAATATAGATTATTTCCAACTTCCTACGCATTCCCTGGATTATCTGGCGCATTTCTTTCCTGCCAATCATGTTGATAGATGTGAGGCTGGCTAGCATTCTACAACTCCCTCTCTTCTTGTTAGGTGTTAGTGTGCAGAAGTAGTTTCTGACATGGTGGAATTTCTTATTATTTTGGATTGTGGCACCTTTCACTCATACCTTTTGCTCAAGCTCATTCATGGGAGCCTCGAAAGATCATTTTGTGTGAATCCTGCAATCACTACATTCTGGTAAAGGCATTCTGTCAGACATTTTGCGTGCTCTCTCTATGATTTCAGTCGATTTTGATCAAGGTTGTGGAATATGGCTTTACACCTGCTGATTGCATTTGAGTGGAAGCTTATATTTTCTGTTTTTTTTTGCTTATGCAAGCTGCCTTAAATGATCACTGCTTCTTTCCTATGTAAGCTTATATCTACTTGTTGCTTGTTCAATAAACATTGTTGTTGTCATCTTACAGATTTGCATTAATCACTACTACCTTAAATGATCAGTCAACTCTCTACATGCTTGTTTATCACCCTTGTCTAGTCTATCACCTTGCATGTGAAATTGATAAACATTCAACTTATAGAATGAGAGCGTACAAAACTGATTATTGCATCATTTCTACAGAGAGTTACTACTCAAACAACCGAATTTCTATAATATCAAAATTGTTTCTTTTTTATGTGGGGAAGAAATCCTTATCGCAATGTCATGTCATAGCTTATGAATCATGCCTCTTCGGCATCTAATGACCAACTTGACATGTTTCCATCAAACTTTTTATCGTTGAGAAGTACCTTCTTCAACTTTTGACATGGTTCCATCAAACTTTATGTAGGGGAGATAGGTCAGTATCTAGTTATGCAAGGGTTAGTATTTAATGTTATTTGTTGGAATCTTCCTACTAGTTAGAAATAGGTGTATATGTCTATAAAAATATTTTGTTATCTGACAGCTAGTGGAAGAATTTTATGTTGACAATGCATTCATGGGCATGTTTGGTAGAAGTTGACAGCTGCAAGATTTTTTGAAAAAGTTGATATAATCTATCTTACATGTTTTAAATGCAGATTTTCTTCATTTCTTTGACTTGGTGCAAGGAGAGGTCACTTGTGGTTGTTTAATCTCTTCTTTATTTTATCTATCATTATATGGGTATTGTGTTTTAATTCTTAAATGTTACATATTTCAAGTGATTCCTTACAATAAAGCTCATCTCTAAAGGTTTTTTTTTGTGATTTTTATAGGTAAAGGTGGACATTAGAACCAAACGTTGGAGTTGGGAGAAAACAAAAGCAAGATCAAACTTAAGGATTTGGGCATTGAAAGTTGAAAGTCATAAAGCATTTTTAAATGCTTTGAGCTTTTTTTGTACACTTTAATTTTCTGTTTTAGGCTTTAAAACAAACATTTCAAAAGCTTTCAAATTGCCATTGTGAATGGGATAAAACGAACTTTAGGCAACATTGACTAGACTTTACTTTTGGGCTAAAAATTGAACAAGCAATCTCACACTCAAGTTTGGTGCTTAAAATGAATTCATCATTGCTTTGAGGCTTAAAATGAACATGTGTTTTTTGTGTTTTGTAATCTCTTATTCAAAATAATCTCATAAAAAAAAGGGCGTATGCACTTCTCTTGCGCTTCACGAAAATCTTGAGAATCAAAAGTCTTTTTGATGACATTAAGTTTCATAAAAGATTGCCTCCACATTTTGATTTGGGCTTAAAATTGAACAAAACACTTTGCAAGTATGAGTAAACTTATTGCATGTGTTCTCCCTTTGTTTCTAAACAAAGGTCGATCGAACTATGAATATGTTTACCTTCTTTTGTTTATCCTAGAGGGCCTGCCTTGGGGAAAAAGTACCCACCCAAAGGAATGACTCAACTGGTAACACTCTAAAGCCAAGAGTATTTCTAGCCGGGATATAAATGTGGGTATTGGAGTAAACACCAATATCACACGGTTGATTCGGACGAGATGGATCCGAAAGGGGAAACTCACTGTATGGGTCAATCTCCACGAATGGAAAGTCTAAACTAAAACCTTTGTTTGTAGCAACCAACTGATCCATTCAATGAGTTTATCAAAGTGGTGCATTGGAACTTAGATTCTAAGAAGTTACTTGCCATGTCTGATCTTGGTTAAAGTATAGAGGTTAAGACTTCATTCTTAACATACCTTTATACTCTTTCCTTAGTTGCATGTAAAATCTTCTCTTCTACGAAGGGCATGAGGCAATCCCACCAAGAAAAACGTACCAATTGAGCTAGGGTGTTATTGCTTTTGAGTCAGTTTGAAAACACAGTGCTTTAATCAAAAACATTGAAAACCAACATTCAACATGAGCATCAAATGTCAAACCCTTTAGGAGAAGCAAATATCCTTGAACTAATTCACATGTTATTTCTTGCCCTTGGGATTTGTATCCTTAGAGGCTTCTAAACATTTGGATTTCATCTCAATTTTCTCCTACTAAGGTCAACAATAGGTAACTCTTGCCTCAAATTTCCTTGGTTTCCGCATAGTACACTTTATGGAATAAGGGGAAAGTTGAGACATTAGACATCTAGATTCAAAATCTAATCAAGAGCATGTTTGTGGTAAAAAGAATCCATTAAGCAATGATTAAATCAATTGGACCCCACATATATGCTTGGCATCTTTTGGTCATATGGTTTTCATACAAACATTGGTCTTTTGATTTTGAATTAGAGAAAGGCATGTTCTTCACTATCTTGGTCTCATAAACAAGTCCTTCCTAGGTTCATTTAGGATCAAATCAAACACTTCATCCATCCAAAATTTTATCATCTCCATCCCACCAAACAACTTTAGAGCTTTGGAAACATCATTCTAGACTTGGGTAAATCATCAAAATCAAAATCACCTTGTTTAGTTAGGAGTATGGGAATGCATCCTTTCTCATACCTCTAGTTAAAATAGCACCCCTTTGAACAAGTTCATCTGAAGATAACATCTAACATCTTAGGGTCTACAAGTCCATTATCCAAATCCAATCAAACCAATCAAAATCAAACCCTAAGTCTAGCATTGATCCAAAGTCCCTAAAAGATCAACACTCATATCATTTCCCCTTTTCATCCTTCATCTCGTCATTGGTCCTAAGAACCTTAGAGGTCACTTTTGCAACAAGGTCAAAGCATAAGAGGAACATGGAATATAAACTTGATCCATACATCATGAGTAATCCAAATCAATTGAATTTTCAAAGCCTTACAATGCCGATTGATTATCAAAACTCACACTTATACAATCCATACATGGGATCATTACCTTCTACAAATGTCAATGGCACAAGTGTGAGTATTCCCAAATCAAAGATTGGAACACATTTCCTGATGGTAGATATAAATCCAAGAAAAGAGCAATAAATCCTATGTTGGAGGGACAAATCAACTTGTCATGTTGAGTGAAAATGATGGTTTTAATAAATCAATAAATTGATTTATTTTTGCAAGTGGAGATATCTAGAGAATGCAAGTGGGTAAGATTAGAATTTAATCAGGATTAGATTAAAGTAATGATGATTAGGCTGATTTTACCTTTTAGGACTTGTTGATGGTGTTTTTATGCACTTCTCAACACAGGCAGTGCGTAGGTGCACTACCTCTCTTGAAAGACAATCTTCCACAATCAGATTGTAGAACACTATCCCAAAGTCTCTCGGATGTCAGGTCATGACAATGCATAGATACCTCAGTAGTTTGATGTGATTTGATGGAATCACAAGGCGGTCTTACACAGGAAATGCAAAGCAAGGATACAAAACATGAAAGTGGGATCTTGAAATGGAGTTCTTAGGATGGAAAGTTATTATGCATTGGCTGTAGGTTCAAACAACATTCTTGGACTCCATTTTGTGGTTGGATTTGGCTTTACAATGTGTAATGAACCTTAGCATAGGTCAGTCATAAAAAAAGGAAAAGAAGGCAAGGGAGAGGAAAAGTTCCTAAGTCTGCAACTAGCTATGAATAGTGACAATAGAGTTCCTGTAATTTCTTAAAATAATATCTCACTTAACCAGGGATTTCACAGTATCATGGAAATTGTGCTATCTTCTAAGGTTTGTAGATATTTTATCCTTCATCCACCACATACATACATGAATCAAAGATAAATGTGTGGAGCAGCTTTGAAATCAAGTCCAGGCTAACTTTGCACAGCTATCTACCATCAGCAAACAACAAAAAATATGGACAAAGAAATCATCAACATGGCAGGAATTTTCATAATCACCCAACATCATTCCTAAGATCTATCCAAAGAAAGAAGATAGCTAACTAAAACATCAGTAAAATCTAAGGAAAACATCTAACATTGGAGACTGAATCAAGTAACATGAGAGAAACCAAGAAAATACACCAAGTCAATGTCTTTCCTTATAAATTTCTGCAGCATGTCTTTACAACAACTCAACTCTCTCTTTGCAAATGAGAGGGGAGCCCTATTTATAGTTTTTCAAAAGTTAAATGAATGGCCAAGATTAATTCTTATTGTGTGGCCAAGATTCATTACAAAATAGGGTTTCACCTACCCCCCAATAGATCACAATTTAAAATTACATTTTTATCTCTTCCCTATTTCGTCCTCTTGCTGATGGCACTGTAGCTTTTTTGTCATTTAGCAAAATGTTGTTTTGCTATAGCTACTCTTCAGAAAGTTCTTCATCTTTAGCAGGGTTGTCTTCCTGTCCCTTGGAGGCTATATATTCGATGAACTTGAGGACGACCTCCTAGAGCTTGTCTATTTTGATGACTTCACATCGCAGCGCTTTGTAGCTCCACTCCTTAGCATTTTCTTCCAGCCTTTTCTAATCTTCATCATATTTTGAGCCTTGGTCTCTGAACAACCCCGATTGGTTGAAGGCGCGGGCAGCAAAACTCAAGAATTTCATTGTGATATCTCCAGCCATCCCATCCTTCATCTTCTCCTAGAAGTAGGGTTTTATCTTCTCTGAATCCATTTGCACAGTGGGCATATCATAGCCCGTCATCATCTCAAGATATCGAGCACATTCCACTTGGATTTCCTTGATCCACTCAATGTCCAGATCCACCCTGCTCAAGATTTTCTCTAACCTCTCCTTCCAGTTGTCAAAGTCTCTGCTCCACACATCCATCATCCAGTGATCTTCTTTCTTAAATGTGAGCTTCTTCTCCCACATGGCTTCAGGAAACTGAAGGATAGCTTCGATCCTTGGGAAGGTGGAGTCGTAGGTCATGGGGAAGTTAGTGCAGAGTTTCTTTGTGCTCTCCAGAGACTGCATTAAGTCCAAGAACTCGTTGGCTATCCACACAGCCTGACTAATTCCTATGTTTCTGACATATGAGACTTGTTGGAACCAGTCCTCGGTGGTTTTCTCCAAGTTCTTCCTTCTCTCCATTTTGTCAATTTACTCTTTGGAAAGCAACTGAGGTGCAGTCGTAGATGTAGTAGGCAGGTCATCTACTGAAGAACATTGTTGAATGTAATCTGTTAAGGCTGCAACCTGTGCCTTGAGCTCATTCTTTGAGATTTTATCCTGCTTTATCAGGTGCACCACTGTGGCCACCGACTCCTCATGGTGCTTGACCTTCTGCTCTCTGGTTGTGGTCCCCAAGTCAATGGTGGAGATGTTATAGCTTATCCCAGCCTGGCCAATTGTAGGCATTGCAATGTGTGCTGCTCGGGAGCCGGAAGCATCCATGATTACTCTGGATCAAACCTTGGGCTTCTTCTCCTTCTTCATTGTGATTTGGGCTCAAGCCAAGATGGCCTCTAACCTTGCCCTTGGGTCCTCTAGCATAGGGGTCTTTTCTCCGAGTTGCTTCTCCAACCATTCGGGCACAGTAGATTTCCCCTTGGGTGAATCATGGCTACCCTCGCCCTTCTCGGTCAATGCCAGGATTTCTGCTTCCTTTTCTTTCAGGGATTCTCCTTTCTCTTTGGCAGTGTCCTCATCAGAGTCGTGAATGAACCTCATCAGAGTCGTGAATGAACATGAGGTGTTTGATAGGTAGCCTGGTGGATAGTTGCTAAATGGGACTTTCTTCTTTTGTTGTTTCTTCTTCTTTCTTCTCTTTAGTACCCTCAACGTCGAGGCTTTTGACAACATGGGTTTCAGCTTCAGTTAAATCCTTTATCTGCTGTTCTTCTAGTGGCTGCCCTTCTTCATTATGTGGTGACCCTTCTATTTCTATCCCAATGTCCTTCAGTTGTTGTGCCATTTCTTCTTCAAAGTCATCATCAAATGTCTGAATGATTTCCATGGCCCCCGAGCCATCCTCTTCATCCCCACTCTCGAAAGAGCCCGTCTCCTCCTCCTCATAAACCACCATGTCAATGGTTCAGTGTTCGTACTTTGGGTGCTCATGATACTCATCAGCCTCCTCCTCAACAGGCTTTGAGGTTTCCCATTATTATTCCTCCAACTCCTTTGAGATTAGCATTGTGGCCTCCATAGCTAGTGGTCCTGTCGGTGGTTGTGAGGGTTGAGCAGTTGCGAGGACTTGGGCAAGGGTTGTTTGGACATTTGGATCCATTAAGATCTAGGAGAGCTCAAGGGGAGGCTCTACATGTGCCTTGAAAGAGCCTCGGGTATAGTGGCAGTGGGAGCAGGTGCAGTTATTATGGCCAGAGGGAGTGATGCGATTGGTGACATAGCAGTAGATGAAGGGGGAGTGGTCATGCTAGAAGAGGAGTCAATGACTATTACCAACTCAGCCGAAGGTGAAGGGGCAAGATGGATAGAAATGCTCACTGTTGGCAGAGATGTAGCGACCATAGCTGGGGAGGCGGGCGCTGCTACAGGAGGGGCAGGAAGAGCCAAGGGAGGTTG
Source organism: Sequoia sempervirens (assembly GCA_007258455.2). Taxonomy (NCBI): domain Eukaryota; kingdom Viridiplantae; phylum Streptophyta; class Pinopsida; order Cupressales; family Cupressaceae; genus Sequoia; species Sequoia sempervirens. The sequence continues at coordinate 88,890 of VDFB02323866.1, forward strand.
CAATTGACTCGCTCATTCTACTTCTTTCTCTTTGGTCGAAGGTTGTTCCGCAACACTCGCTGCTAGTTTGAGTTTTTTGGGAGGTGAACATTCCACTTCTTTCTTCGCAGAGGCCTTGCGGTCTAGGGACTGCTCGGCCTCTGTTTCATTTCTTTTCCTAAGCCTGGTGACCGAAGGAGACTTGGAGGTCCCGCCAGTTGATGTGGTGGCAACAACATCCTCTATGGCACTAGGCTCACTTTTGAGCACGTCATAAGTTAAGACCACCCCTTGCCGCTTTAAATGAGCCACCTGCCCATCGATCCACTCTTTGGTATGGGTCAAGATTGGTTGGGTTATGGTGTCTAGGTCATTGACCTCCTATTCATCCCAGTCAATTGATGGTATTGGTAGGTTGGTAACCGCAGGGTACCTTGGATGCATGATTGTGGACTCGTCCTCCTCGACTTGGTCCAGTACCTGAAATGGTTGCACCCTTATTAGGAATTGCACAGTCATGCGCATGTAGTGCCTTGCATGCACTTCTTTGTCATCTTGGCAATTGGCCCAAAAATCCTCAATGTGATGGAGATGGGCATATGTCGGCCCTAGCGCTTTCCTGACGTGGCCATGTGGGTCCATCCACGGGTGAGCAGTGTGTAAGTAAAAGTGGTAATCCTTCAGCTCCTTCTTAGAGTTCCTAGCACACTGGGAAGTCTGTAATCGATACATGCCCTGGCCAAGGGTCATGAGGTAGAAGATCCCTACAATATGTTTGTTGTTGAAGATTACCTGCAGGTGCTGGAGTTGCCGAGAAAGCTCCAAGAGGATGATTCGGTCATTGGGGTATCAGGGCAGCCTATTCAGCCTTTCAGTGAAGCCCTGGGCCTGAATGTACGTGAACTTCAGATATTGGATATAGAGGAAGGCGTATTGCTTTAAAAGTGCTCTGGAAATGTGGGAGACCCTCCTCTCGAAGTCTCCGGCAATCAACCTGATAACATGGCCAATGAAGCCGTCGTTTACTCTATAGTAGTCTCTTTTGAAGTTGCAGTACTGGAGCTGCGGATATTTATCAAAGGGCTTGAGTCCTCGCTTCTGCCCCTGATTGGGTGCCACAAACAACCCGCTGTACTGTCTTTGATCAGCCAAAGAATAGACGAGGTAGGAGGTCATGTAGAATTTGAAGCTCTTCTTTACGTTGATAAACTGCTCATGGAAGTAGTTGCTTATGATTCCTCCCTAGTAGAATGAAACCTTTGTTATGACATCCTCGTTTCCACGCAGGATCTGTTCAATGAAATAGGCCATTCACTCTTGAAAGTAGGTGACTATAGGAAGTCCCATAACCCTGCTCAACATGGTTACCAGGTCGTGGTAATCCTCATGGAAATCACTACAAAAAAGCTCCTAAGAAACTTTCGCAGCGCTGCATCATCTTTCCTTAAGCCAATGTAGGTTTATTGACTTCTTGCATCTTGTCGCATTATCATCCCACACCACCTGGCATTCTTCTAGTGTGGGGACCTCCATCTGTTGGAATGTGGGAATGTGGAAGGTCCTGGTGATCCCTTCTGGTGACATGTCAGCAAGGATGCTACCCTCTTTATCAACAATTGTTCATGTATTGGTTTGGTATGCTTCTCGGCAAGCCATGACCAATTCGGGCACCACGAGAGATGGAGGGAAACTGGCAATCTTAGCTATTCCACTCTGCCTTATCAATCTGACATTCTTTGTTGTTGGGTTGACCCTGACCCTCTGTGTGAATTCATTGATATCAACCTGGCCAATGTTGGTGTCTGTGATTTCCTTCCAGTCTGTAGTGACCTTTGAGTGGAGCAGCTCACTCTGGAATTGGTACTTCATCTGATGCTTGTCTTCTTTCCCTTGAGGGGTCCTTCCTAACTTCTTCCCCTTGTCCCCTTCGGCGGATGCCCCTAAAGTTCCTGCACCCGATTCCATATATTCTGCAAGCAAGGGAAAAGTCAGCACAATAGATCATCAAAAGCATTCATGTTAGTCAACATCTTGAAAATAACCTCTATTTTGAACAATCAACTAGGCATATCATGAACTTTCATCTCAAGATGTTAGTGATCTTTGATTTAGGGAATTTGGACAATCCGGGCCCGGAGGGCCGGACTTCCCTGGCAGGAATGTTGTTTGGAATGGAAAACATGACGGAAGGCCCCCGGAGACATCTTTGGTCACATTTTAATATTTGGGTTCGTTAGGATCGATTTAGGAGAGTTCGGAACTCCTAGGTCAGAAAGCTATTGGGGGATAGCATTTTGGAGCGGCAGACAACAGACATAAATCCAGAGACGGAACTCCGGGGTCTGGGGCTCGGAGGGCCAAAGGGCGGCCGGTGTTAAGTCATTTCACTTCGAGGGTTCGGGCCGGCAACACCAGGATGGTGAGCAAACTTCACCATTTAGGACAGCAAAAATCAGACTAAAGTCTGGTGACAAGGGCCCGACGTTATGAGTTTTACTTTGAGTTCAACGGCAGTCGGCAACATGAAGTCCGGAGGTCGGGATGTTGGGAGGGATTTTCTGTTAGCAATGGCAGGCGGGGACAGGAGTCCCGGGTCACGGAGCCCGGCGAGCAGAAAGCCAACACTAGCTGTTCACGAGGCAGCCAATGGTAGACAGTGGTTCGGGGCCTGACGAGCAGATGGACTGGCACAATCTCCCCGACGGCGGGGAAAGGCGGACTTCCGAGAACAGAAGTCTGGACATCGGGGCCCAAGAGGTTCAGAGGATGGAGCTCTGTCAATGCGAAAAGAAAGCCAACAGCGGGGAAGCAGGCGAGATTCAGAGGTCGGACGACATCAATGAGTTTAACATGAAGTCAGCAGAAAATGAAGTAAGGACACCCGACAGCCGGAGCCTAGAGACCAAAGTGATGTTGTGAATTAAAAACTACCAGAACATAAAAACAAATGAAAATGCGGAGCCCGACAACTAGGATGCTAGAAGAATTTCACTGCGGAGGATGGCAAAACAGCTATGGAACCCCAGAGGTGGAACCCCAGGTTCCCGGGCCTAAGAGGTCTAGAGGATGGTTGTTTAGATTTGAGGTTTCACGGCGAGGAGACGGCTGGGACCCAGTAGCCAGGAGGCAGGCAGGAGTTTACAGTTTCAAACGACGGCATTTGAGTGGAATTCTGAGATAGGAAACCTGGCGGGCTAGGGACGAAGGGATGAATCACCGCCCGCAGGTTTATTCGAAGGTTGATAGTCGGATGGTGAAGGCAGGTCTCAGGTCTGAGGCAGATGTTTTCCCTGCATGAAGAACAACGGTGGCAGGGAGAAACTCTGGATCGGCGAGGAGGGCATTTCCAGAGGGTTTCTCGATTTTCTAACATGTGGGTTTGGTGCACAATTTGATGTTCTACCATTTTATGCCCTCCTAATAATTGTTCATTTAATTAAATCCCTCAAAATCACAAAAAAAAGCACAGGACGGGCAAATGGATGGCCTACCTCAAAACACGCTATGCGGGAGACGTGGGATACACCTATGGTCGACAGAATGATGCTGAGGGCAATGATCATGACGATGCTGAAGACGGTGGGCTCTAGATAGCAATTTTTCCAATTCACTGCAATCCTATAAGATGAAAATGACCAGCTAGAGTGGGTATTTTATAACCCTTAACCGCCATGAATGCGTGAATTTAATGCAGGTACGGTTGGCAAAAAGTTGGTGGATTCAAATGTCGGCGACGGTGGCAGGAAAGCCGGGGCCCAACGGCCGGGGAGGTGCAAGACTATGGCATCTTTAAGATTTCGTGTCGGTCGAACGGTAGTGGCGGGAAGTGGTTCGGGACCCAACGGGCAGGATGCCACCAGGGATCCATCGTCAGGGATGGCGGAACCAACACGGAATTCCAGACTCAAAATTTTAGACGGTCGGGCATGGAGGATCCCATGGCAGACAAGGACCTTCGTAGATTTCAGTCATCAAAAAGGTTGGTGGAACCCAGGGGTGGGACGCCGCAAGAAGGCTGCCATCGTAGACGGCGAAACACAAACGGAACCCCCAAAGCGACGACGAGGGGAAAGCCATCAGAAAATTTCAACAAGTCTTGTGCAGATGGCAAGAGGGGGTTCGGACCCCAAGGTTCGGAAGGACGCGGAGCAAACACCGCCGGGAACAGTAATTCCACCAGGGAAACCTGGAAGGAGAATCCCCAATGGCCGGGCCCAGCAGGGCTCGAGGCCGTTGGCAGGGCCAAACTGCCAGAGGGACTCTGCGAGGCACCAGAACGCAACAAAATTAAAGGGAGAAGGCATGGTCAATTTATGATGGGACTTTGAAGCAACATTGACCATCTGAGACATCAAAAAAAGGGGGGCACATAAAATGAGGCAGTGATAAAAATGACTTGACAAGGCGTAAGAAAAGAGGGTCCCTGTTCTAAATGGGGTGTGTGTGCTAAGGGCACAACAAAAGGGCGACTCCGCTGGAGAACGCTACCGAGCGTTCTAGGGTTAAATATTCATTCAGGATCTAGAATCTCTGGTTTTGCAGACCAGGAGTGGCTTCCAAATATGAATATGGGAGAATGAGATCCTTAATTGGGTCAGCTTACAGGACATCTCAGAAGTGTGTGTGTACTGAGTTCATTCCTTTCCTTGGGATAGTGACCAGGGTTACCAATTCAACCAAGTGAGCTACATAAATCGTCTAACACCAAAAGTAACCTGGACATTGCCTCGCTGCCAGTTAGGCATCCATAGCCTCGACGGGGTTGTCGCTGCAATCTCATGGATATTGCTCTACTACCGGCCAGGTGTCCATAGCCCTGGTAGAGTTATTCGAACACCCATACGGTCGTTTATTTCCTTTTTTTTTTAAATTTTTTGCTTTGATGTTTCACTTCTCTTTTATCATTTAGTTCGATCGGGTCAGCACTGAAGCTTACAATGGGTTTGAGACTGTAGTGGTCACTGGAGCAGACTTGAGATTTTTCACTCACTAGGGTGTCATAATAACCATGGTACGATCCTTTAGAAATTATTATTATGTGCTTTGCACGAGATCTGAGATGTGTGTAAGAAGATCTAGCCAAGGGTCAAGTTCTAAGTAGAATTCAAGCAAGGAAATCATTCACGGGCAACTTTCAAAGACTGATAATCAAGAGTGAATGTTTAGCCAAAGAACACAAAGAACGGCCACCGCAAAGGAGTAGGAAACAACTTTTGAAACAAAACTACCGGGAGGGAGAAAACAAAAGAGTGATGCAAAAAAAATGCAAGAAAGCCAAAAAGCAAACTACCCTAACCTATGTACAAGTATTTACAATGATGAGCTCGAACGAGCTCAGGCCTGGAAGTAATGTTTCAGGTGATGTCCGTTGACTAGCAATGGGACATTCTCACAAGTTAAGGTCTTTAAGCGGAAGGCATTATCTCCCAAAATCTCAGCTATTTGAAAGGGGCCAAACCAGAGCTTGTCAAATTTGTTGTGTCCCCCTTTCTTTTCGTGGGCCTTGTCCCAATATAGAACCAAATCGACAATTCTAAAGGCCTTGATCTTGGCTTGGTGGTCGAACCATCTCTTAACTACGCCCTGATGTTTAACAAAATTTTCTATTGTGCGGTTTCAGACTTCCTCTAAATGCAAGAGCTCAGCTAACTGTACTTCCCTACGATCTCCCCCCTCATAAAAATCATTGATGAACTGAAGAGTAGGAATTTTCAGATGGATGGGGAATATAAGTTCTAGGCCATAAACAAGGTGGAACGGGGAATCGCCAAGGGCAGCCTTGTGGCGAGTGTGATCAGCCCAAAGGGAAAAACGGAGCTACATATGCCAGTCCTTGGAATTCTTATCTAGCAGCTTCTTGATCATAGTAATCAGGTTTTTAGTCGTGGACTCGGCAAGGCTGTTGTCCTAAGGGTAGTAATTACATGAGAATTTAAGGGCAATCCCATAGTCGAATGCCCAACTAGCAAATTTTAATGAAGCAAACACAGGTCCATTATCACACACCAAAGCATAAGGACAACCAAAGCAATTTAAAATGAAACTTTCTAGAAAATTACTAACTACTTCAGTTGTGCATTGCTTACATACTATCGCTTTCGTCTATCTAGTACAGTAATTAGTAGCGGTAAGAATGTACCTGTGTCTCGCAGATGATGGAGGGCTTACCAGACCGATGAAATTGAGACCCCATTGCGCAAACGGCCTTACCTCCAGCACAGGCTGCAGTGGGACAGCAACATTCTTCTCCCTAGTGGCAGCGGTCTGGCATGTGTGACATGAACGAACATGGCAATGGGCATCCTTGAAGACAGTTGGCCAATAATACCCTGCTCTCAATATCTGATGTGCTGTGGAAGAACCCGAACCATGGCCTGTGCCAAATTTATTATGAAATTCTTTATGGACTCGATCTGCTTCTTCCTTACCAGGGCATCTCAAGTAAATGTCTTCATGATTCTTCTTGTAGAGAATGGAACCCTACAGCATGTAGCCATTGTTTTTCAATCTCAGGGCTCGCTTTTGGACTCCTTGCAAGTGCGGTGGACATTTATGGTTCAGTAAATAGTAGATGACATTCTGGTACCACTCTCCCAGGGAGACATCCTCAAGCTGGTACTCCTACATAGTGAGTTTGGGTCCAGCTTCTATTATCGTTTCAACAATTATGCAGGTGAGTGCCTGTCCTCTCACCAGTTTCATCGGTTGGATCTCCATGTCATATTCTTGGAGCAGGGTGACCCATTTAGCCCTTCGTTCGCCCAATTCATTTTGCATAAGCAACATTTTTACTACTGGGTCGAAGATAATGGCAAACACCTTATTGCATAGAATATAGTGTCTAAATTTCTTCACCCCTCTAACAAGAGCATATGCCTGTTTTTCAATGTTGTGATATTGCAATTCAGCATCCTTGAGGGGAGCACTCATAAAGGTGATCGGATGCTCATTTCCTTCATCATCCTTCTGGGTCAACATGCTAGCACAAGAATGCTCTGAAGCAAATGAGTAGATATAGAAAGGCTTTAGATAATCTGGGCTAACTAACACAGGTGCCTCAATAATAGCCCGTTTGATTTCTTCGAAGGATTGTTTGGCATCGGGTGTCCATTATACCTTGGCATCTTGTTTGAGCATAGCATTGAGAGGTTTAACAATCTCTGTGAAACCTGTGATGAATTTTCGGATGAAGTTGTTCTTTCTAAAGAAAGATTTTAATTCTTTCTTGCTTCCTAGGGGGATTTTGAGTAGGGACTCAATACATTTAGGATCTATGGAGATTCCCTATTCTGAGATGATATGCCCTAGCAACCTGCCTTCAGTCACTCTAAAAATGCACTTTTTGGGGTTAAGGGAAACCCCAAACTCCCTGCATCTCTGAAATACCTTGCATAAGTCAAAGACATGATCGCCCCACCTTTTAGAAAACACGGTTAAATCATCCATGTAGATGATTATACATTTGCCAATTAGGTCCTTGAAGGTGATATCCATGGCGCATTGGAAAGTGGCGCCAGCGTTGATGAGCCCAAAAGGCATTCTCCTATACGCGAACGTCCCCCACTTGGTGGTGAACACCATCTTGTGACGATCCTCATACTACACCATTACCTGGTTATATCTGGAGTATCCGTCGAGGAAAGACATCATTTGGGAGTCGTTGACGATCTACAACACCTCATCCAATGAAGGTACTGGATAGTTGTCTTTCTCCGAGGCATAGTTTAGATTGTGGAAATCTACACACAATCTAATCTGCCCATTCTTTTTTCTGACCAGGACCAAGTTGGCTGCCCACATGGAGTGCTTGACTGGAAAAATGATTCTTGCTGAGAGCAACTTTTGTACCTCTTTGTAAATGACAGGTTCTAGTAAGGCATTAATAAGGCGCTGTCACTGGCGGAATGGCCTCACTTCTATCTTAAGAGGGATGGTGTGTGTAATGATAGAAGTTTCATAAGTTTTTAAATCTTCGTAGCTCCATGCCTCCACATCATGGTACCTCTGCAATGCATTTGTGATTCCCTTCCTTTCCTCTGGCGTGCACACCTTGTCGATAAAAACATTCTTGATCTCCTCAGCTGTTTCAAGGTTGTGAGCATTGCACTGGTTGCTTATGGCCTCCTTTTTTGTTTGCTGATCTTGATCTCTAATCTGGTCCAAGTCAAAAATGCGTTCCAACTGAACCATACCCCTAGGGATCGTATTAGTTTTGAGGTTAATAACCCCCTCTATGTCCAGTTTGGCTTCCTGTGGATCAGCTTCATCAATTATTTGATCTGCAAAGACATCAGAACTTGTGATGAATTAAAGGATATGCTTGTCATCATTAAAGACTTGCAAGTGGGTAACATTATCTGGGACTGATGGCGTGGATGTTAGCTCAACAATGAATTTCTTGAGCCCAGACAAAGAGAGGGGTTGTAAAGTGCTGGCGGTTTGAGCCAAGGCATCAGCTGTATGATTTTGAGCACGAGGGATCAATTGTATATTGAATGCATCTAAGCCCTCCAAGAGATCCCAAACCCTATGCCTATAGTTTGTAAGTCTCCGATCATGATAGGAATACAACTTCCTGACCTGTTTAACCACGAGCTCAGAATCCCCAAAAATTTGCAGCATTTTTACATTTTTCTTCAATGCCATGAGAAGGCCAAGGACTAAGGCCTCGTATTTCGCTACATTGTTGGTGCAATAGAATTGTAATCTATGGGTAGCTAGAAATGTCTTATCTGCTGGGCTGATGAGTTCAAACCCAGCCTGGGCTCCTTGCTGGACTCGGATCCATCAAATCAGAGCGTCCAGCACACAGAGGGTTCCTTGTCTTTGGGACTGATCGAGCTTCTGTTTTCTTTTAGCTGGGCATCTGGCCCTATGACCTTACAAAAAATTTCTGGTTTGATGTATTGATTGCCAGGTGGCTCTACTGGTGCCTCCTTTGGCATCTCCATCTGAGGAGTAGCTAATTTTTTAACATGTGCAACTGCTGCTTGACACAAGCAACAATCAAATTTGGAATGTGCAGCATTGTGAACCTTGCACCAGTTTGGAAACAAGAGATCCTGTAAATTCAATCAGGCCCTTAGGCTAAGCTAATTCCTTGCACACTTCTCCATGAATTCCTACAAACCACTGAGTAGTCCCAAGTCATCGCCCTTATCAAGCTCATCATCAGTTTCTATCAACACTTCTATGTTTGGGAGCATTCGTGTAGAATCGGTCGAGGGACTACACAACACCAGTAACACTTCGTCCCCACATTCTTTCTGAAACTTGACCTCATTTTGGTGGGCAAAAGGGTGGTAATTCCCTAGGTCAGTCTCGACGAACAGTACCTCACTGAGATTATTGTACTCCACGATCATGTACTTCATACAGGGTTCGCAGTCGATACAGATCTGATTTGGCAGCCCCTTCCATGGTAGCCACATGTGAGAAAGGTCTATGGCAGTGTATCCATTCAATGCCTTGGTGAATTCCCTTCCCAAGATGATTTCATATGTATCGAGAATGTCAGCCACTTGAATATCGATGACTTGTTGTATCCATGGGTCTATGGCAATCTACATTAGGATACGGTTTATTTCACCCTTGATGTTGATCTCTATTTTGTCCAGCTAGGTCACCTTCCTCTTTGAAGGCATGGGGGTGATGCCAAGAGCCTTGCATACTACCAAGGGTATGACATTGGCAGACGCTCCTGAATCGATCAGGCAATTATGCAGGTTCTTCCCAAAGACCCTAATGGTGGTCAAGAAAGGGGGAGTTTTCGATCTCCCCTAGAGGATGCCTGTAGGTGTGTCCATGTCAGCTATTTGACCTTTGTTCTTATCATTGCCCAAATCCTTAGTTTTCCTAAACCATTGGTCCTTGGAAAGCTGTCTATTAGCCCTTTTCAGCTCCTTTTCAATTTGCTTACTTGCGGACTGATTCACGGGAACATCCTTCATTTTCTCAGCATTATCTTGTACCCTGGTTCTTTCCTGGGTTCTTCAAAGGTAACCTTCTTAGCTGGCATTTTTTGTGTTGTACTAGAAGATGGAGTCCCATTAAGAACCCTAAAGAAGGCATGCCTTACAATAGGGAATTTGAGCAATTCGAAAGCCGATAAGTTGATTTTTACCTTCTTGAACTCTTCTGCCACATATTCACCCATTTGCTCAATTTCTAAACTAAAAGCCTGGCCTATGGCAGAACTAGGAGGTTGGACCTTTGTTTGACCAGATGGATTTTGGGATTAGCCTTGAGGCTGATTTTGTGATTGGTTTTGAAATCCATTCTTGTTGAAGTATTGGGCAGGTATGTGAGGAAGCCCAGGGTTATTGCTGGCGTTAGAATCAGGCGGAGTGGAAAAATTATTTGGTGGGGTGGAAGTTGTAAAGGGTCCTCTCGCCTATCTATTCCTAAGGAAGTAGGGAGTCGACCTTTGATGGAACATGTGAACCTCATCTACAAATGGTTCCTCTTCATCTACTAGACCATTATCTACTAAATCAAAGAGCTGAGCCAAGATTTGTTCATTACTTACCTCTTGCGCTTCTTCACCCCCATTAGGAGCAGGTTCGACCTCGGGTTCGTTGCGGTCACATCACGGAAACGATGCTTGATTAACCATGAGATAGGAAGAATCATATGGCTCGGATGGGATGATGTCCCTATAGTCGGCATTGTCGACTGCATTTTGCACCTCCACTTGGAAAATTTTAGTAGCTGTTTGAAACTTGGGACAATCCAACTCGGAATATCTGCTAGTTTTGTGAATTCGACACCATCCAGACAAGGCTGCCTCGGCAAGGTACACACCACTGGTCATCTTTTTGTTGTTTGCCGGTTGATCGAAAGGCATAGGGACACCACCATTGTTGGGCCTAGTGTTCCATGTGCGATTCTGCCTCTAAGAAGGTCTCCTTTCTACATTTTGGTTGGTGTTTTTCCCCTTATCATAGTTATGCCTGGAGGAAGTACCTACTTCTCGATTATCCCTGCTATCTCTATTATCTCAGTTGTCCCAGTTAAGGTTGGCCTAAAAATTATGCTGGGAGGCCTATAACTGATTATTCTAGTTCTTTAGGTGCGTCATTTTTGTGGACATTTTCTTTATCATCTCAGTCAGTTCCTCTAACTTGTCTTTCTTAGTCGCGCTTCCAGGCAAAAGCGCTGGATTTTGGAGAAAAGTGGGTGGGGCTGCCGGTTGATTATGATAGGCTGGAGGAGAATCTGATCCTGATAGGTACAATGGTGCCTGGGGTTGCTGGGGATACACCTGCTATTGTGGAGTAGCCTGAGAATAGTTATATTACTGTTGGGGCTGCAAATAGGAAGGCACGGGAGGCACATAATTCAATGGCTACCCTAAATGTGGTACCATAGGTAATTGAGGTACTCGGTTCATAAGAGGGGTTTGGTGAGAAAATGCCTAATTAAGCCCCTGAATCTGCATTAGGTGGGCTATCGGCCCTAAAAAAGGCAACAGGCCAGAGATATTCTACCCCAAGTCTGCATTAGCGGCAACGACTTCCGTATAGGCGGTCACCAAGGTAGTGAGTGGTGGGCACATCCTTTACACCAAGGCCAACGTGAGGTTGTCCAGTGCTGCATAATAGACTGGGAGAGCCGCCGCATCATTATGGAGGTACGAATCCTGAAGCCTTGTGTAAGCCTGATGGAAGCGGTTGTTGAAGGAGCCAATAGGTTCGTTGATCTCCCTTCTGAAAGACATGAACTATTGGTAAAGCTCCGAAGGGCTGATGGGGATCTTGTATTTCTGCAAGAAGACATTCTTCATCAGGTTCCATGAGATAATGGATCCCCTTGGCAAGTTGATGTACCAATAGAAAGCCTCTTCCCCCAATGAATGCGGAACAAGGTGACATACAACGTCCTCGTGGTCAACTTGCATTTCAGTGATCGATGTCTTGAATATTTTGATATGCTCCTCAGCTGTTCTTTGTAGGTCGCGCGGATGAAACTTCTAAGAAAAGCCCTCCGGATTCTTGGGCATATCATTGTAGGTAGTGAAATGTATCAGCGAAGGGTTATGTGCTAACCAAGCCATGGAGGGTGGCGGAGGTAGTGCTTGCTATTGGAAAATAGGAATTTGGGGCTGTATCTGCAATACAACAACAATATGGGACTGCACTTGGGCTATGGCTGACTGGACTGTGCCTTGGGGTGGAAGGGCTGGGAGAAGAGCAATCCCTAGCTGTCGGAGATAGGAGGTGCAAATACAATTTGAGATGGTTGGGTGGAAGATGAAGTCCATCCAAATGAACGTGAGGGTGGAATGGAGGTAGATGGAATGGAGGAAGAGGAAGAGCCAACGCTACTTTCTTATGCTCGCTTTGCCCTCGTAGGAGGCTACAATTCTTCAAATTTTCCCTTGTTTGGTGTTGACCATAGAATTCTTTGAAATCTTTCCGAGGAGAATGATTTGATTCGATCTAGCTTCACCTTTCACCCTTAACTTAGAATTTCCACTGTGGCCCTCCTTCTAGCGCCAGTTCTATTGATGGTGTTTTTATGCACTTCTCAGCACAGGCAGTGCATAGGTGCACTACCTCTCTTGAAAGACAATCTTCCACAATCAGATTATAGAACACTATTCCAAGGTCTCTCGGATGTCAGGTCATGACAATACATAGATACCTTAGTAGTTTGATATGATTTACTAGAATCACAAGGCGGTCTTATGCAGGAAATGCAAAGCAAGGATACAAAGCATGGAAGTGGGATCTTGAAATGGAGTTCTTAGGATGGAAAGTTATTATGCATTGGCTGTAGGTTCAAACAACATTCTTGGACTCCATTTTGTGGTTGTATTTGGCTTTACAATGTGTAATAAACCTTAGCATAGGTCAGTCATAAAAAAAGGAAAAGAAGGTGAGGGAGAGGAAAAGTTCCTAAGTCTACAACTAGCTATGAATAGTGACAATGGAGTTCCTGCAATGGACAATTTCTTAAAATAATATCCCACTTAACCAGAGATTTCACAGTGTCATGAAAATTGTGCTATCTTCTAAGGTTTGTAGATATTTTATCCTTCATCCACCGCATACATACATAAATCAAAGATAAATGTTTGGAGCAGCTTTGAAACCAAGTCTAGGCTAACTTTGCATAGCTATCTACCATCAACAAACAACAAAAAGTATGGACAAAGAAATCATCAACATGGCAGGAATTTTTATAATCACCCAACAGCATTCCTAAGATCTATCCAAAGAAAAGAAGACAACTAACTAAAACAGCAGTAAAATCTAAGTCAAACATCTAATATTGGAGACTAAATCAAGTAACATGAGAGAAACTAAGAAAATACACTAAGTCAATGTCTTTCCTTATAAATTTCTGTAGCATGTCTTTACAACAACTCAACTCTCTCTTTGCAAATGAGAGGGGAGCCCTATTTATAGTTTTTCAAAAGTTAAATGAATGGCCAAGATTAATTTTTATTGTGTGGCCAAGATTCATTACAAAATAGGGTTTCACCTACCCCCAATAGATCACAATTTAAAATTACATTTTTGTCTCTTCCCTATTTAGTCCTCTTGTTGATGGCACTGTAGCTCTTTTTTTATTTAGCAGAATGCTGTTTTGCTATAGCTACTCTTCAGAAAGTTCATCTTTGGCAGGGTTGTCTTCCTGTCCCTTGGAGGTTGTATATTCAATGAACTTGAGGATGATCTCCTGGAGCTTTCTCTATTTCAATGACTTCACATTGCAGCGCCTGGTAGCTCCACTCCTTGGCATTTTCTTCCAGTGTTTTCCAATCTTCATCATATTTTGAGCCTTGGTCTCTGAACAACTCCGATTGGTTGAAGGTGCAGGCAGCAAAACTCAAGAATTCTATTGTGATATCTCCAGCCATCTCGTCCTCCATCTTCTCCTAGAAGTAGGGTTTTATCTTCCTCGGATCCATTTGCATAGTGGGCATATCATAGTCCGTCATCATCTAAAGATATCAGGCACATTCCACCCAAATTTCCTTGATCCACTCAATGTCCGGATCCACCCTGCTCAAGATTTGCTCTAACCTCTCCTTCTGGTTGTCAAAGTCTCTGCACCACACATCCATCAGCCAGTGATCTTCTTTCTTAAATGCGAGCTTCTTCTCACACGTGGCTTTAGGCAACTGAAGGATAGCTTCGATCCTTGGGAAGGTGGAGTTGTAGGTCACGGGGAAGTTGGTGCAGAGTTTCTTTGTGCTCTCCAGAGACTGCATTAGGTCCAAGAACTTGTTGGCTATCCACACAGCCCGGCTAATTCCCATGTTTCTGACATATGAGACTTGTCGGAACCAGTCCTCGGTGGTTTTCTCCAAGTTCTTCCTTCTCTCCATTTTGTTGATCTGTTCTTTGGAAAGCAACTGAGGTGCAGCCGTAGATGTAGTAGGCAGGTCATCTACTGAAGACCATTGCTGAATGTAATCTATTAAGGCTGCAACATGTGCCTTGAGCTCATCCTTTGAGATTTTATCCTGCTTTATTAGGTGCACCACTATGGCCACCGACTCCTCAAGGTGCTTGACCTTCTACTCTCTGGTTGGGGTCCCCAATTCAATGGTGGAGATGCTATAGCTTACCCCAGCATGGCCAATTGTAGACATTGCAATTTGTGCCACTCGGGAGTCAGAAGCATCCATGGTTACTCTGGATTAGATCTTGGGCTTCTTCTCCTTCTTCGTTGTGATTTGGGATCAAGCTAAGATTGCCTCTAACCTTGCCCTTGGGTCCTTTAGCATAGGGGTCTTTTCTCTGAGCTACTTCTCCAACCATTCGGGCACAACAGATTTCCCCTTGGGCGAATCATGGCCACCCTCGCCCTTCTCGGTCAATGCCAGGATTTTTGCTTCCTTTTCTTTCGGGGATTCTCCTTTCTCTTTGGCAGTGTCCTCCTCTTCATCGGACTTGTGAATGAACACGAGGCATTTGAGAGGAAGCCTGGTGGATAGTTGCTGAATCGGGCTTTCTTCTTTTACTATTTCTTCTTCTTTCTTCTCCTCAGTACCCTCAGCCTTGGGGCTTTTGACAACATGGGTTGCAGCTTCAGTTAAATCATTTATCTGTTATTCTTCTAGTGGTTGCCCTTCTTCATTATGTGGTGACCCTTCTGTTTCTGTCCCAATGTCCTTCAGTTGTTGCACCATTTCTTCTTCAAGGTCATCATCAAATGTTTGAATCATTTCCTTAGCCCCTGAGCCATCCTCCTCATCCCCACTCTCAGAAGAGCCCGTCTCCTCCTCCTCATAAACAACCCTGTCAATCATTCGGTGTTTGTACTCTGGGTGCTAATGATACTCATCAGCCTCCTCCTCAACAAGCTTTGAGGTTTCCCATTCTCATTCCTCCAACTCCTTTGAGATTAGCATTGTGGCCTCCATAGCTGGTGGTCCTATCGGTGGTTGTGAGGGTTGAGCAGTTGCAAGGACTTGGGCAAGGGCTGCTTGGAGATTTGGATCCATTAATATCTGGGAGAGCTCAAGGGGGAGGCTCTGCATGTGCCTTGAAAGAGCCTCGGGTATAGTGGCAGTGGGAGAAGGTGCGGTTATTGTGGCCAGAGGGAGTGATGTGATTGGTGACATAGCAGCAGATGAAGGGGGAGTGGTCATGTTGGAAGAGGAGTCAATGACTATTACCGATTCAGCCAGAGGCGAAGGGGCAAGATGGATAGAAATGTTCACCGCTGGTGGAGATGCAGCGACCATAGCCAGGGAGGCAGGCGGTGCTGCAGGAGGGGCATGAAGAGCCAAGGGAGGCTGCAATTGACCCACTCCTTCTGCTTCTTTCTCTTTGGTCGAAGGCTATTCCGCAACACTCCCTGTCAGTTTGAGTCTTTTAGGAGGTGAACTTCCGACTTCTTTCTTTGCAGAGGCCTTGGGGTCTAGGGACTGCTCGGCCTCTGTTTCCTTTCTTTTCTTGAGCCTAGTGACTGGAGGAGACTTGGAGGTCTCGCCAGTTGACGTGGTGGCACCAACATCCTCTGTGGCACTAAGCTCGCTTTTGAGCCCTTCATAAGTTAAGACCACCTCTTGCCGCTTTAAATGAGCCACCTACCCATCGATCCACTCTTTGGTATGGGTCAAGATTGGCTGGGTTATGGTGTCCAAGTCATCGACCTCCTATTCATCCCAGTCAATCGATGGTATTGGCAGGTTGGCAACCACAGGGTACCTTGGATGCATGATTGTGGACTCGTCCTCCTCAACTTGCTCCAGTACCAGAAATAGTTGCACCCTTCTTAGGAATTGCACAGTCATGAGCATGTAGTGCCTTGTGCGCACTTCTTTGTTATCTTGGCAGTCAGCCCAGAAATCCTCAATGTGATGGAAATGGGCATATGCCAACCCTAGGGCTTTCCTGACGTGGCCATGTGGGTCCATCCACGGGCGAGCAGTGTGTAAGTAAAAGTGGTAATCCTTCAACTCCTTCTCGAAGTTCCCAGCACACTGGGAAGGCTGTAATCGATACATGCCCTTGCCAAGGGTCATGGGGTAGGAGATCCCTGCTATATGTTTGTTGCTGAAGATTGCCTGCAGGTGCTAGAGTTGTCGAGAAAGCTCCAAGAGGATGATTCGGTCATTGGGGTATTAGGGCAGCCTATTCGGCCTTTCAGTGAAGCCTTAGGCCTAGATGTATGTGAACTTCAGATATTGGATATAGAGGAAGGTGTATTGCTTTAAAAGCACTCTGGCACTGTGGGAGACCCTCCTCTCGAAGTCTCCAATAATCAACCTGATAACGTGGCCAATGAAAGCATCGTTCACTCTGCAGTAGTCTCTTTTGAAGTTGCAGTACTGGAGCTGCGGATATTTATCAAAGGGCTTGAGTCCTCGCTTCTTCCCCTGATCGGGTGCCACAAACAACCTGTTGTACTATCTTTGATCAGCCAAAGAATAGATGAGGTAGGAGGTCATGTAGAAATTGGAGCTCTTCTTTACATTGACAAACTGCTCATAGAAGCAGTTGCTTATGATTCCTCCCCAATAGAACAAAACCTTTGTTGTGACGTCCTCATTTCCACGTAGGATCTGTTCAATGAAATAGGCCATCCACTACTGAAAGTAGGTGGTTGTAGGAAGTCCCATAACCCTACTCAACATGGTTACTAGGTCATGGTAATCCTCATGGAAATCGCTACGGAAAAGCTCCTAAGGAACTTTCACAGTGCTGCCTCATCTTTCCTTAAGCCAATGTAGGTTTATTGACTTCTTGCAACCTGTCGGATTATCATCCCATGCAACCTGACATTCTTCTAATGTGGGGACCTCCATCTGTTGGAATGTGGGAATGTGGAAGGTCTTGGTGATCCCTTTTGGTGACATGTCAGCAAGGATGCTGCCATCCTTATCAACAATTATTCTTGTATCAGTTTGGTATGCTTCTTGGCAAGCCATGACCAATTCAGGTTGCACAAGAGATGGAGGGAAACTAGCAGCCTTAGCTATTCCACTCTGCCTTATCAATCTAGCATTCTTTGTTGTCGGGTTGACCCTGACCCTCTGTGTGAATTCATCGATATCAACTTGGCCAATGTTGGTGTTTGTGATTTCCTTCCAGTCTGTAGTGACCTTTGAGTGGAGCGGCTCACCCTAGAATTTCTACTTCATCTGATGCTTGTCTTCTTTCCCTTAAGGGGTCCTTCCTGACTTCTTCCCCTTGTCCCCTTCGGCAGATGCCCCTAAAGTTCCTGCACCTGATTCCATATATTCTGCAAGCAAGGCCAAAGTCAGCACAATAGATCATCAAAAGCATTCATGTTAGTCAACATCTTGAAAATAACATCTATTTCAAATAATCAACTAGGCATATCATGAACTTTCATCTCAAGATGTTAGTGATCTTTGATTTAGGGCATTTGGACAATCTAGGCCCAGAGGGCTGGACTTCCCTGGCAGGAATGCCGTTTGGAAGGGAAAACACAGTGGAAGGCCCCCAGAGGCATCTTTGGTCACATTTTAATATTTCAAGAGGTTCACGATGAAGAGGGCCAAAAATTAGCATGTGGGTCGAAGTTAGATTCCAAATTTGATTTCGTTAGGATCGATTTAGGAGAGTTCGAAATTCCCAAGCTAGAAAGCTGTCGGGGGATAGCATTTTGGAGCCGCAGACAGCAGACAAAAATCCAAAGATGAAACTGCGAGGTCTGGGGCCTGGAAGGCCAAAGGGCGGCCGGTGTTAAGTCATTTCACTTTCGAGGGTTCAGGCCGGCGACACTGGGATGGCGAGCGAACTTCGACGTTTAGGATGGCAAACATCAGACTGAAGTCTGGGAGGGGGAAGTCTGGCGACAAGGGCCCAGCGTTATGAGTTTTGCTTTGAGTTCAACGATAGTCAACAACACGGAGTCCAGAGGTCGAGACGTCAGGAGGGATTTTCTTTTAGCAACGGCAGGCGGGGACGGGAGTCCCGGGTCATGGAGCCCGGCGAGTAGAAAGCCAACACTAGCGGTTCACGAGGAAGCCAGCAGCAGACAGAGGTTTGGGGCTCGATGAGCAGATGGACCGACGCAATCTCCCCAATGTCTGGGAAAGGCGGACTTCCGAGAACGGAAGTTTGGACACCGGGGCCTGAGAGGTCCGAAGGATGGAGCTCCATCAATGCAAAAAGCAAGCCAACAATGAGGAAGTAGGTGGGATCCGAAGGTGAGATGGTATCAATGAGTTCACCGTGAAGTTGGTAGAAAATGAAGTAAGGACATTCGACGATCGGAGCCTGGAGACAAAAGGGATGTTGTGAGTTAAAAACCGCTGGAACACAAAAGCAAACAGAAATGCAAAGCCTGACGACTGGGATGCTGGATGAATTTCACCGTGGAGGATAGAAAAATAGCCAGGGAACCCCAGAGGTGGAACCCCGGGTTCCCGGGCCCGAGAGGTCCAGAGGACGGTTGTTCAGATTTGAGGTTTCACGGTGAGGAGACAGCTGGGACCCGGTAGCCGGGAGGCAGGCGGGAGTTTGCAGTTTCAAACAGCGGCATTCGAGTAGAATTCTGAGACAGGAAGCCTGGCGGGCCGGGTCGGAAGGGATGAATCGCCGTCGGTAGGTTTATTTGAAGGTAGATAGTCAGACGGTGAAGGCGGGTCTTGGGTCCGAGGCAGACGTTTTCCCTACGTGAAGAATAGCCGCGGTAGGGAGAAACTCTGGATCGGCGAGGAGGGCATTTCTAGAGGGTTTCTCAATTTTCTAACATGTGGGTTTGGTGTGCAATTTGATGTTCTATCATTTTATGCCCTCCTAATAATTGTTCATTCAATTAAATCCCTCAAAATCACGAAACATAGCACGGGACAGGCAAACAGATGGCCTACCTCAAAACACGCTATGCGGGAGATGTGGGATCCACCTACGGTCGACAAAATGATGCTGAGGACGATGATCGTGATGATGCCGAAGACGGTGGGCTCCAAATAGCAATTTATCCAATTCGTTGCAATCCTGTAAGATGAAAATGATCGGCCGGAGTGGGTATTTTATACCCCTTAACCGCCATGAATGCATGCATTTAATGCAGGTATGATTGGCAAAAAGTTGGTTGATTCAAATGTTGGCGATGACGACAAGAAAGCTAGGGCCCGATGACTAGGGAGGTGCAAGACGATGGCCGCTTTAAGATTTCATGTTGGTCAAACCGTGGTGGCGGGAAGTTATTTGGGACCCGACAGGCGGGATGCCGCTAGGGATCCACCGTCAGGGACTATAGAACCATCATAGAATTCTAGACTCAGAATTCCAGATGGTCGGGCCTGGAGGATCCCATGGCAGACAAGGACCTTCACAGATGTCGGTCGTCAAAAAGGTTGGCAGGACCCAGGGGCGGGATGCCGCAGGAAGTCCGCCGTCGCAGACGGCGAAACACAGATGGAACCTAGGAAGTGACGACAGCGAGAAAGCTGTTAGAAAATTTCAACAAGTCTTGTGCAAATGGCAAGAGGGGGTTCGGACCCTGAGGTCCAGAAGGACGCGGAGCGGATGCCGCCGAGAATGGCAATTCCAGTGGGGAAACTTGGAAGGAGAATCCCGAACGGCCAGGCTCGGCAGGGCCCGAGGCCGTTGGCAGGGCCAAACTGCCAGAGGGACTCTGCGAGGCACCAGAACACAACAAAATTAAAGGGATAAGGAATGATTGATTTATGATGGGACTTTGAAGCAACATCGACTATCCGAGACATCAAAAAAAGGGGGGCACACAAAATGAGGCGGCGACAAAAATGACCCGACAAGGCGAAAGAAAAGAGGGTCCTCGTTCTGAACGGGGCGTGTGTGCTAAGGGCACAACATGACTTAAATACTTGATTTATTTAATTCAAAAAAGGATGAAGTACGATTTGGGATTTGATTTAATTAAATTGATGTTTGATTTATTAAAAGGTTGATGATAATGTTTATTTAATTTTAAAATAAACAACCTTAGGATATTAATGAGATTACCTGATGAATGGATGAAGGTGAACCTAATTAACTGAATGAGTCGATGCATGTGAAGCCTAATTTACTTGATGAATGCATAATGCTAATTTTGCATGTCTACAGTATCTAATCAAATGACAACATTAATCCCCACAAATGAAAACACGATCTCCCAAGGATCTATCACCTTGGTCATTCCAACCATCCCTATCACTTCAATCATTTCAACCACCACTCTCACACCTATCACATCTCAACCCCTCACTACCATGATCACTCCAAGTGTATCTCAAACACTTGTCACTACATCCAACATGATTCCAAATACACCACCACTACCACCAAAACCAAGTGCAATAAGTCAATATTGTAACATCGCACTAAAAGCACATCAAGCCTACCAACAAGTGCTTCAACAATATCAGGTGGCTCCACAAGCCACTCAAGCTGCCCAAGCTGCCCAAGCCTCTCAAGCTACCCAACAAACACAAGCACAAACACGAAAAATGATAATTATTGGGGATACTGATGAACACTCAACCACTAGTGATAGCATTGACAATCTCCCCACCACAATTGCTGAAAGCATTGATCAAGATCTATCCATCTGTGGATGTCAAAATGTGCAAATGGTTAGCATTTTAAAACTAAGCTAATAATCAAAATCCCTATGAAATAACTCAACATGCTAATACTGCAATCAAAACAACAAAAGGATTAGATAGACAAATTGAAAGCATATAATAAAACATGTAGAGAATTATATCTCATACTGGATTGGTGCTATTGTTGAAAATAACCCTTTCCCAATCCTTGATAGATAAGTTAGATGATCATGATAAGATGGGAAAAATCAGTTCTCAAATCAAGAGAATGACTTTGCATAGGATTTGTGGAGGATTTTCTTGAAGAATGATGCCTCTATTTGTAGATTTTCAAATGCTAAGAGTGCCAAACATGGAGGATGTGGGACTAAAGATTGGACCAATGAGATGAGGACACTTATCATCATGTGAGTGGTTGATGCATGTGCAAGATTTGGGAAATGTGCCCAAGAGGGGGAAATTTCAAATTTGAAATGAGAGTTAATGCTGAGCTTGACTTGTGCAAGGGATATGTAAGAGCCATGTAAGAGCTCATAAATGACTTGTTGGATGTACATGTCCGCTTGTTTTTGAATTCAAACTTGAGGGAATATTCCTCAAAGATGCCATGTTGAGTGAAAATGTTGGATTTAATAAATCAATAAATTGATTTATTTGTGCAAGTGGGAATATCTAGAGGATGTGACATGCATTAGATTAGATTAATCAGGTTTAGATAAACTTAATGATGATTAGGATGTTTGACCTTTTATGACTTAAATATTTGATTTATTTAATTCAGAAAAAGATGGAATATGCATTATGGATTTAATTAAATAAAGTTTGGTTTATTTAATTAAAGGATGATGTGAGACTTTGATTTATTTAATTTAAATGAATAACCTTATGAATGAACTTAATGATTTTAATTTATCTAATGAATGGATGAAGGTGAACTTGATTAATTAAATGAGCGGATGCATAATGTTAATTTTACATGTCTACATTTTGCCCCTCTTTGAAGCAATGTACTTGTTGCGTTGGTTCAAAAAATAAACTTTCCACGATAAAATTCAAAAAAAATCTAATTTTTTTAGTTACCCCAGTGGAAAGAAGTACATAGGTACATTGCCCCCTCAAGAGATTGAGTGAAAAGATTCGATTTGAGGGTCAATCTCGCGAAAAAGAGGTTCAAAATGGATGGTTATGGATGATGATGCAAATGATATGGTTTTAAGATGCTTAGAATAACAAATATATATTATCCTAAACAACTTAAATGATGATATAATGTGAGATGGATGAGATTGATGATGTGGATGTCAAAATCTACAAATGGTTAGCATTTTAAAACAAAGCTAATAATCAACATCCCTATGAAATAACTCAACATGCTAATACTGCAATCAAAACAACAAAAGGATTAGATAGACAAATTGAAAGCATATAATAAAACATGTAGAGAATTATATCTCATAGTGGATTGGTGCTATTGTTGAAAATAGCCCTTTCCCAATCCTTCATATATAAGCTAGATGATGATGATATGATGGGAAAGATTAGTTCTCAATTGAAGAGAGTAACCTTGTATGAGATTGGAGATGAAATGCTAAGATTGTGGAGTTGTGGAGAATTTTGCGAAAGAAGCCTTTCATTTATAGATTTTCTTGATGAAGGATTGGCCAAATGGATGAATGTGGGACTAAAAACAGACCAATGAAAAGAGGCCACTTTTCAGCTTGTTAGTTGTTGATGCATGTGCAAGATTTGGGAAATGTGCCCAAGAGAGGGAGTTTCAAATTCAAATTTGTGCAATAAATTTTGAGAGGGGGACATAAAAATGGGAAATTAATGCAATGTTGGAGGGGACAAGTCAACTTGTCCTCATTTTCAAACTTGAGGGAATATTCCCCATAAATGCCATGTTGAAAGAAAATAAGGAATTTAATAAATCAATAAATTGATTTATTTGTGCAAGTGGGATTATCTAGAGGATGTGATGGGTGGTTAGGTTAGGCTAATTAGGATTAGATTAGCTTAATGATGATTAGGATGATTTTGAATTTTATGACTTAAATATTTGATTTATTTAAATAAGAAAAAGATGAGAAATGAATTTTGAGATTTTAATTAAATAAAGTTTGATTTATTTAATTAAAGGATGATGTGAGCCTTCAATTTATTTAAATGAGTAGCCTTAGGACTAAAGACCTGATTTACCTAGTGAATGGATTTGCTGCATTTGATTTATTTAATGAGTGGATGAACGTGAATTGGGTGCACGATGTTCATTTCACGTGTCTACATTTTTCCCCTCTTTGAAGCAATGTACTTGTTGCGTTGGTTCAAAGAATAAAATTTCCGCAATCAAAATTCAAAAAAATTATGATTTTTCGGATGCCCCAGCAGGAAGAAGTACACTAGTACATTGCCCCCTCGAGAGATCGAGAAAAAAGATTCATTTTGAAGGTCGATCTTGCAATAACGAGGTTCAAACTAGATGGTTATTGATAATGATGCAAATGAGATGGTTTTAAGATGCTTAGAATAACAAATCTATATTATCCTAAACAACTTAAATAATGATATGATATGATGATGGATGAGATGGATGATGTGATATGCTATGATTATGCAATGGATGATTTATGCAGATGCTTAGACTAACAGATCTATATTAAGATGATGATGCAAATGTAATGCATGTGAAATGATCAATGTTTCCTATTATGTATGATATGAATGATGTGTGGATGCAGGATGGATGCACGATGGATGCATTGGTGATGATGATGTTAGTGCGGAAATGATATGATGACAAGAGGATCCCACAAGTCCATGATCTGACAAGATTTTATTAGAGATGATGATGATGATAGATAGATGATGATAATAAATGGATGATGAAAATTGGATGATTTTTTTATCAAGGATTGGGATTTTAAAAGGGCTACTTGCCTTATGTTTGATAACACATGTAGATACAATGCATCAAGGTATAAAGAACTGGGATGGCATTGTACCTAGTGCGATGGACTTTAACTCGACAAATAGATTAAAGCATTCTTGTTCACACTTGACATACGAAAACCTTGCTAGCACGTACCTAACAAAGCAAGTATTCACCAAGTTATGTTACAAGAGCATCTGACAAGCACAACAAACAAAAGGATAATGATCGTTGCCCCATTCCTATCTCTCTAAATCCTTCGTTCGGATATCATCAAGAGGTCCTTGGAGTGAGCACAATAAGATAAATCAAAAGAAAAGATCAAGTAAGAAAACAAGCCAATGTTCCCCATCCCTTCAGCCAAAGGGATTTGTTTTGATAGGATAAGAATTCAAGGTGATATCCAAAATGATGCCCATTGTTGGAACGATATATCCTAGGACATGCATTGTAAAGGATGATGATGGTTTGATAAGTTGATTGATAGGCTGCTATTGATATAAAGTTGACTGACATGTTTGAAAATGATCAAGTGTTTGATTTTGCGTTTAGTGGTTTGTTGCTTTGATTTTGATTTTGCATTTGAAGCTTGCTTTTGCTAATTGCTGTGATTATTTATGTTTGTTTTGTCAAAGGATGAAGGTGACGATTAGTTTATTCTGGATGATTAATTATCGCGGGTGAAAGTGATATGAGATGGACAGCTTTTTTCAAATATTTGCATGCTTTTGGAGTTTTGCAATGCTTTTTGAGGCTTTTTTTGGATTTATTTATTTTCAAGGTTTTACGAATGTTTTGATTTTTCATTTTCTGAATGTTTTTGGATTTTGATGTTTTTTTGAATGTTTTTTGATTTAGATGTTTTTTGAATGTTTTTGGATTTTCTGATTTTTCTGATGTCTTTTGGATTTTGTGTTTTTCGAATGTTTTTGGATTTTGATGTTTCAGGGGCTGATCAGAGATTAGCCTTTCCTACGTTTAAGCTTAGAGATAATGTAGTTCGGATTCCAATGTTTTTGATGTTTTCTTATTTTTTGAGTGTTTTTGGATTTTGATATGTTATGATGTTTTTTGGATTTTCTGATTTTTGGATGTTTTTGGATTTTCGCATGATTTTGACAATTTGGATATGGATATGAGTGCTTTATTTTGGGATTTTGTTGAAGACCAAGCTAAGGTTGACTGATCCAATTGGTGGATTGATGATGATAACATTGTTGAGGATACACAATAATGCAAGGATTGATTGATCAAGATTTGATGATGATAGCATTGTTGATGATGCACAATAATGCAAGAATTGATTGATCAAGATTTGATGATTATAACATGGTTGAGGATGCACAACAATGCAAGGATAGTGTTAAGCAACACAAGGATATCCTGAGATGATGATTTTGGATTCGATTGATCATGATTGATGAATCTTGATTTTGGAACAAAAGATGTATGAATGATTTGATGTGACATTGATGTGCAAATTAGATGCGACTGATAGTGATTATTTGAATTGATGTTCGATGAAAGATGAAACTTGATAAGGAACATCTTCTCGTCAAAATGTGCCATGGGCTGCTGTTTTGGAATTTTGGATCACAAATTCTTTGACCAATTTGATTTCATGTTTACCAATGTTCAGATCACCACATAAGGCAAAGGATATAGATCAAGTTTTATTCCTGAAGTGAGATACATATATCCGCCCCTAGTGTCTAGCAATGTATGGAATGTTACAGATGGATGCTTGGATAGGTGTGGGTGGATGGATGGATATGGAAAGCATGCAAAGGATGCCAAGGATTATTTTGTGATAAGATACAGTGTTCAAATAAAGAATGCTCATTGGATAATGCTTCACGGCTCAGATAATGTTGCATAGGATAGGATTAATGAAAATAGCCCATGTCAAGATGTTTTACTGTAAGCAAGCATAAAGTGTGCCCCAGACTTTCATCAAGATCAAGATAACCTAGATGATGGACGTAGTGGATAAAAATGGATTGGATCAATGGTTTATGGATGAATGGCTTTATTATGGATAAGATGGATGGAATGTTGTCTTTATTATGTATGGGATGAGATGCTTTCACCTGAACTGGCGCACATAGATGCTCGATTCTACACATGATGCCTCTTTCCTAGGTTTTCATCATGTCTTGCCCAAAGCACCATCGTAGTGGTTTTCACTAGAGGATGACTTTTATCTTTACTATTTTCAATCCCTTTTCTAATTTTTTTGGATTTTCATATTTTTTAATTTTTTTAATTTTTTTCATAAAAGATATTAAGCTCATGTTGAATCATGAGGTGTTTCTGATTTAGATTCCCCTATCATAATGTGCCATCGATATCCTACTCGAAGAAGTTACTTTGCTAAGATACGCGCACTTGAATACAACTTTCAGGATTCTTGATCTCCTTTGTTGATACCAGAGTTAACTTTGTCTTTGTGCGCACATCATGATAGAGTGCCCTCTGAATCCTTATGATGAAGGGTCGTTGCCAATACATGGTCAATGTGAGAATTGGATATCATGTGTGGAGGTGTGGATGGAGTGTGTTTAGAGATAAGAGATAGATTGGTTGATAGTTTGGAACCTTTGACTCTCCAAACTTGGGAAGATGAGCAATGATGGGTGGATATGAAAGTGTGCATGGAATTAGGACCAACAATTTGATACACTTTGTACGTCACTTGAAAAGCATGCTTTTTCTTTTGTGGACATCCATGATGGATACTTTTCCCTTTTTTATTTTTCCCCATAGTTTCTTTGACTGATGGAGTTTGATAGGGATAATATTTCTTTGTATTCTTTGGTATCCATTTGTATTTGATTTGTCCATTATGCTTCTCAACTTCTTTTTCTTTGATAACGTTCTTCATACTTTGATTCAATTCTTTCATTTGACATTTGTCCCAAATCATGGATGGGGTGATGGGTGGATGAAGATTCATGACGTGGCTGGTTGTAGTATTGACACTAGTTTCATCATAAGGATTCTTCATGCTCCCTATGTAGAAGTTTTCTTGAGATGAAGTTGCCCCCAGTATGGTGGAAGTAGTACCTTCATGCTTTGATTCTTCCCATTCTAAGGTGTCTTGTTTCGTAAACATGCTCTGACAAATGACCACTGTAGATGACATTGTTTCAATTTTTCGCTCTGCTAACTCTGGAATATCCTATTCTATCTAATTTTTTTCCTTGAGTGGATAATGATGGATATCTGCATACCTAATGTCCTCATTCTAAATTTTGGATATATCTAATCCTGATGTCAACAACTCAATAACCTTCTCTTTTTGTGTAATAATGTTAGGAGTAAAAGAATCAAGTTTTGAATGAAGATCATCTGTGTGTCCATCCATAGAAAGCATCTCATGGGTAGATGGAGGAGTATGTGCTGCATGGATATGATCATCTTGCATAGATAGGAGAGTATCCATTAGATTATTGTAGTATCTTGAAGATACAAATTCTTGATCTTGAATGATTTCGGAGTTGCTTTCAACATGCTTTGGATCAAGTTCTTGACATAGATCAGTTTCAAAGGATAGATTGCTTACAAAAGGGTATGTGCAGGATCATGATGGGCCAAAAAGATATGATGGGTGTTTGTAGGGTATGTGGCTGACAACTTTTTTTTACCAAAAATTAATGAAACGAAAAGGGTTTTTAAAGGAGATTCTAAACTTTCTACCAATATAAATTATGATTTACTTTGAATTTAATAAATAATTATTATTCATTTTCTATTTGAATTATGACTAAAGTCTGATTGATAGGCTAATTGAAAAACATCTATAGCTTTCAAATGGTATCACATTTTTGAATCCAAAACATGTGTCACACTCTATGCTTTGTATACTATAGGATTAAAAAATAAAAAATGAATTTCATGAATTTTTGACCAAGTTAAGCTGGTTAGACGTACGAGTTTTTATATTTTTTAAAAGTTGTATTAAAAAATCATAATTAATTATTTACTTGGAAAAAAAAAACAAAAAAAAATGCATCAAATCAGGAAATGAGTCCTCTACTTATATCTAAATCTTATAAAAAAATATTATCATTTTATTATAGTTAGGGTGGTAAGACAGACAACTACTTTTTATTTTTTCCTTGAAATTTAAGTACTCTGCATTGAAATTTCAAATTTTCACCAAATAGATTTTGTTTAAAAAAAAATAAACCTAGTAGTTTAGAAACTACATTCAATTTGCTACAAATTCTATTTTTACATATTTTTGAAATAATATATATAACTTATTCAAATTTTTACGTCAAGTTTCCTAACTCTGATTTTTCTAAATTTTTTGCCACTTAAGGGCCTGCTTTTTCCATGATGATCCTGCACATACGCAAAAGGTTCTTGGATGTTTCCATTAGACATGGTAAGTGATTCAATATCCTCCAGTGTCGAGTTCAGGGTTCCTTTAGTATATGTAACCATGAGGTCAAAGGGTGTCAACCTGTCTTGGAACAGACCATTGCTAGAACTTGGTGAAAGATGTTGATCATGCTTTGGGATAAATTCTTGAGATATGTCCTCTAACTCATAAGGTGATGTAGAGACATTTTCAACATGATCATAGGTCAATGGATCGTGTATTATGTCAATAGGATCAAATTATCCTAACACTTCTTGAAATAGATCACTAAAAAGTGGCTCTTGATGTATGGTGCATTGATCATCAGATGGGGTGGAAACATCTTCAAAGTGCTCATTGATGGAGAGATCTTGATCATATTTTTCAACAATTGTGGTGGAGGGATTTCCATTGTCTTCAACCATAGGGTCAAATGATGTTGATGTTTCTTGAATTGGATCATTGTTGGGTATTGTTGGTGGATTTTGATCATGATTGAAAAGTGACTCTTGACATATGTTGATTTGATCATTGGATGAAGTAGACATAGCTTCAAGGTGCTCAATGATGGATTGATCTTGATCCTTGTTCTCAATAGTTCTCATTTTTTGTGTTTGTGGTTGCATTTGTTGGGTAGATTGAAAGGATTGGGAAGCTTGGGTACCTTGAGCAGTGTGGGTAGCTTGATATTGTTGAAGCGCTTGTTAGTAGGCTTGATGTGCTTTTAGCGCGATGTTACAATATTGACTTATTGCACTTGGTTTTGGTGGTAGTGGTGGTAGATTTGGAATTGTGTTGGATTTAGTGATGAGTGGTTGAGATAAGCTTGGAGCGATTATGGTAGTGAGGGGCTGAGATGTGATGGGGTGTTTGGAGTGATTGAGGTGATAGGAATGGTCAGAATGACCAAGGTGATAGGTCCTTGGGAGACCATATTTTGATTTATCGGGATTGATGTTGTCATTCAATTAGATACCATATGTTGGTGTGATGTCAATGGTATATTCACAGGATTTGATGTGATGGCCCAATTGGTGTTAGGTGGATTGATTTGGATGGAGTGATTGGTGCTAGGTAAAGGGGGAAGCCCTAAACAAAGGAATGATGTTGATATGTGTAATGGTGGTGGAGATGTCTCTTGGCATAATGACTTAACTATTTTGGTGAGTGTAGCAATTTGTTCTCACCAAATTTGATATTTATTTCTATCTTGACTCCCTTGATATAGTTGATTTGGTTTTTGTTCACACAGATTTGGAGTGTGTACTTGTGTTTGATTTTGGACAATGTTTTGATTTGGGATGACACTCAGATTTGGCATGATAGGTTGAAATTGACCATTGTTCATGTTTAGAATATTCATATGATTTGCAAATGTATCCATCGCCATGTTTTCTAGATTCATGTTTCAAAAACTTGTGCTTGGTATATTCTCATTTGGCTTGTAGGGATTTGGTGGGATGACGTTGTTCGTTTGAAGGCTCATACATTGATTTTTCAGTTGATAGACTTGTAGATTTGGATTTAGATCTACCATCGGGAAAGATGTTCCAATCTTTGAATTAGGCATTATCACACTTGTTGTTCCATTGACATTTGTAGAAAGTAATGATCCCATGTATGGATTGTATAAGTGCGAGTTTTGGTAATCAATCGGCATTGTAAGGCCTTGAAAATTCAATTGATTTGGATTACTCATGATGTATGGATCAAGTTTATATTCCATGTTCTCCTTGTGTTTTGACCTTGTTGTAAAAGTGACCTCTAAGATTATTAGGACTAATGACGAGATGAAGGATGAAGAGGGGTGAATGATATGAGTGTTGAACATTTAGGGACTTTGGATCAATGCTAGACTTAGGGCTTGATTTTGATTGTTTGATTTGGATGATGAACTTGTAAACCCTAAGATGTTAGATGTGATCTTAGGATGAACTTTTTCAAATAGTTGATAATTTAGCTAAAGGTATGAGAAAGGATTCTTTCCCATACTCCTAACTAAACAAGGTGATTTTGATTTGTGATGATTTACCCAAGTCTAGAATGATGCTTCCAAAGCTCTAAAGTTGTTTGGTGGGATGGATTTGGTAAATGTTTGGGATGAGTGAAATGTTTAATTTGATCCTAAGTGAACCTAAGAAGGATTTTTTAAGACCAAGATAGTGAATAATATGCCTATCTCTAAAAGTAATTAGAAATCAAAAGACCAATGTTTGCATGAAGACCATATGACCAAAAGATGCCAAGCACATGTGTGGGGTCCACTTGATTTAATCTTTGTTTAATGGATTCTTTTTATCACAAACACTTCTTGATTAGGTTTTCAAATGAATGTCCAATGTCCTAATTCTCTTTCATCTCACAAAGTGCATTATGCAAAAATTGAGGAAATCAAGGCAAAGGTTTCCTAATGTTGACCTTAGTAGGAGAAAATTGAGATAAAATTTAAATGTTTAGATGCCGCTAAGGACACAAGTCCCAAGGGCAAGCAATAACATGTGAATTTGTTCAAGGATATTTGCCTCTCCTAAAGGGTTTTCAATTTTGATGATTCGTTGAATGTTGGTTTTCAAATGTTTTTGATAAAAAGCACTGTGTTTTCAAACCACAAGGAATAACATCCTAGCTCAATTGGTATGTTTTTCTTAGTGGGCTTGCCTCATTCCCTTCATAGTAGAAGAGATTATTTTACATGCAACGAAGGACAAAATATAAAGGTATGTTAAGAATGAAGTCTTAACCTCTATATTTCAACCAAGATCAGACATGGAAAGTAACTTATTGGAATATAAGTTCCAATGCACCACTTTAATAAACTCGTTGGATGAACTAGTTGGCTTCTACAAACAAGGTTCTTAATGACACAACATCAGGGACATGGCACCTTGTGAGCATCCAACAAACCACTAAAGGCTTTAATCAATCCTACTAGGGGCTCTTATACGTTTTATTGTAGTACCCCATTCTGAAAGACACTATACGGCTAAGGCCTACATACCATGAGGACTTGACAGTTTAGTCTTATCCATTTATATACCAGCCCGAATGAAAAACCGGTTAGAGTCACCTTCTAGTTCTCCTTTCAGATGTGTCTCTTAGGCAGGCCCCTCTAAAGGTAGGCAATAGCGAGCAAGCACATCTGTAGTTCGATCGACCTTCATTTAAAAACAAAGGGAGAACACATGTGATATATCTAACTCACACTCGCAAAGTGTTTTGTTCAATTTTAAACCCAAATTGAAGTGTGGAGGAAATATTTTATGCAACTTAATGTCATCAAAAAGACTTTTGATTCTCAAGATCGTCGTGAAGTGCGAGAGCAGTGCGTACGGCTTTTTAGATGAGATTATTTTGCATAAAAGATTACAAAGTATAAAAGACACATGTTCATTTTAAATCTCAAAGGAATGACGATGATTCATTTTAAAGCACCAAAATGAGATTTGAAGGTTATCTTGTTCAATTGTTATCCTTAAACTAAATCTAGTCAATTTTCCTAAAGTTCATTTTAACCCCTTCGCAATGAAAATTGAAAACCTTTTGTAATGTTCATTTTAGAGATAAAAAATAAATGAGTTAGCCTAAAAAAAAAAATCAAGGCGTGCAAAGGAAGCTCAAAGCATTTAAAAATGCTTTGTGAATCTTAAGCTTCGATGTCCAATTTTCTTCAATCTCCAATCTTGCTTGCTTTCGCTTGATTCCAATGCTTACCTATAAACATTATAAAGTAAACCTTTAGAAATGAGATATATCTCAAGAAATTGTTTGAGACATTTGGCATTTAAAAATCACAACATAATTCTTCCAATAAAGATGGATTTTATTGTTCCTCAAAATTTGAATTCAATTGATGTAAAAGATGTAGTACAAAAAGTATCAAAATAGGATATTGTGGTCTAAGATACCATGAAAATTCCTTTTTAAATCCAATCAGGAAAAAGAGAAACTACCATAGTCAGTGCTAGACATCAAATAAATTCAGTTTTTGGACTATAGAGTACGTTGTATATGAAAGGGACTCCGTGCTACCAGGCTAAATATGTCATAAAGTAGTGATCTAATGAATTTGAAATTTGAGAGTTATAGAATTCATTGAGACATAATAAATAAAATTTTGATTTTCCACAGCCTATTGGGGTATTGGCAGCGACATGTCTAGAGGTTAATATGAACAACGCAAAACTTCATAAGATGTAACATATATTGAGGTGAATAAGCATAATCATAAGATTTTGCAAAAAAATCAATGATCAGGATTCAAAAGCCATTCCCTATCCAAACAATAGAACAATCAAATGTCGATATATTCTTTCTGTCCACCCTGCGCAGCCAGTCACTAAACGAGAACAATGAATTTAAATAAGAGAATGACAATTATTGGGAGAGATGTGCTCCGAATGATCTCAGAAATGAAAAATATCAAAACACCATATTCTCTCATTGAGAATATTTAAACTTGTAGCTATTTGGGCTCCTCCCTATCTTTTATCATAGCTATTTTTGTGTGGTGGGCCCACCAGCAGAACTCCACATTTTATTGCCTATAGAAAAAGAACCTTGATATTTTCATGCAACAGACAATAGTATATGACCGAAATCCAAACATAAAGGTAAGCCAAGCAATAAATACATGCAGGACTATCATAACTACTACTAAATTGAATTCAACTGCTACTAGTTCATTGGTGCTGAGTACGTTGTTGAAGGGATCCAAGAGTCTCGTCTAGGCTCATGACTCTTCATTGGTGCATTTATTGTTAGAAGTTATGATAAACGCCATTCCATCCCTGCCAATCCCGCTCAACACTTTTGGTGTTTTTGGAGGATGTCAGAAAAAAATCAATGAAATGATAAAAATCATATTTCCGATAATCTAAATGACTTTGTGGCTTGGTGGGGAGCTGCAGCGACATCATACAAGCTAGCATTCTTTGTGGAGAAGGCTCGCTTCTATTGAATGGGACGCTCATGTCACTTGGTTTGGAAATATGAAATGTAATAACTGCATAGAGAAAGGATGACATGTGGCTATGGATGGCTGAAGTGTATCTACCATGGGAGTGATTGGAGTGATTCAAGACTATGCAGTAATTATTTAGTGATATTGAAAAAAATCTTCCTGAACATAGCGTATTGAATGCAGGCAACTGTAAGAGTTTTCAATGAAGATATGATTAAAGAACATAATTCAAGCTTTGTGTGGACATTATGTGGATACTAAATATCAGCTAGAGGATAGGTGGAGGTTAGAGTTCTACCTCTACATAGAAGTGATAAGTACCATCATAAAAGATGTACAAAATCTTGTCTACGTAGGTTCTCTTTTTTAGGATTAACAGCTACTCCTTGTTCGCCAACAACATCAATGATAGATGTGATATAACAAGAGGTATCTATCATAATAAAATAAAGGAGCCATTGATAATGATTAAAGTGCACCTAAGTCACTTGTGGAGCTAGTGAACATAAGCTAGAGTTGGAAACATAAATTGTTGAAGCCCGCAACATCACTCCTCATTTAAGGCACAAACTATTACTCTTCCTGACAGCTGAGATTGGGCGCATAGACAATGCATGTGGACCAAGTAAATTGGAAGACATAAAGCTAGATTCCTTTGAACAGGGCATGGGTGATTGGTAGGGACACCCATCAACGCATAATGAAAGGGAGATCTTTGTTAGCTATTTGAAAGATGATGCCTATCTGTTTACTTTTGGACAGAATGCCTGAAAAATACATTAACTCATGGTTTGTGCAATAAGAGGCATTAGAAATGCTCAAGCAAATACCATTGGCAAGTGTAAAAAGAAAACCAACAAATAAAAGATTTTGAGTTGAGTGAAAGATGGCATTCCAATTCTAGAGGTCACAATTCAAATATCCTGACAACCATCAGATAAAATACTCACAACATAAATCATAAATGAATCAACAAAAGTAGATACGACATAAATCATGCATCAGTTATAAAATTGTGGATGCTTATAATCAGAATATGTTGAAATGTTGTTTTAATGTTTGATATACTGACCAAGATTAGCGTATATCTGGAAATGATGGTTTATTGTTTATGAATCAACAAATTTTAAAATACTTTGAGTGAAAAACAAAAGACACGTTCTACCCACAGTATTCAAAATTTATTCAAAGATTTGAATGTAAGTATACTACTAAGAAAACTAAACTTCCAATATTTAGCCAAAATGTGTGTTATGACTGTATGTAAGAAGATCAAAAGACTATTCTAGCATAAGTTTATTTTCTTTGTCCACAAACAAGAATGCAAACTGAAGAGATATTCTAAAAAAAACAATCTAGAGAAAACATCTTCAAACATGAGACCAATGCCCTCCTTCTAGCGCCAATATGTGGATGTCAAAATCTACAAATGGTTAGCATTTTAAAACCAAGCTAATAAGGAAAATCCCTATGAAATAAATCAACATGGTAATACTGCAATCAAAACAACAAAAGGATTAGATAGACAAATTGAAAGCATTTAATAAACCATTTAGAGAATTATATCTCATAATGGATTCATGCTATTGTTGAAAATAGCCCTTTCCCAATCCTTGATAGATAAGCTAGATGATGATGATAAGATGAGCAAGATTAGCTCTCAATTGAAGAGAGTAACCTTGTATGAGATTGGAGATGAAATGCTAAGATTGTGGAGTTGTGGAGGATTTGATCAAGAAAGAAGCCTTTCATTTATAGATTTTCTTGATGAAGGATTGGCCAAATGGATGAATGTGGGACTAAAAATAGACCAATGAAAAGAGGCCACTTTTCAGCTTGTTAGTTGTTGATGCATGTGCAAGATTTGGGAAATGTGCCCAAGAGAGGGAGTTTCAAATTCAAATTTGTGCAATAAATTTTGAGAGGGGGACATAAAAATGGGAAATTAATGCAATGTTGGAGGGGACAAGTCAACTTGTCCTCATTTTCAAACTTGAGGGAATACTCCCCATAAATGCCATGTTGAAAGAAAATAAGGAATTTAATAAATCAATAAATTGATTTATTTGTGCAAGTGGGATTATCTAGAGGATGTGATGGGTGGTTAGGTTAGGCTAATTAGGATTAGATTAGCTTAATGATGATTAGGATGATTTTGAATTTTATGACTTAAATATTTGATTTATTTAAATAAGAAAAAGATGAGAAATGAATTTTGAGATTTTAATTAAATAAAGTTTGATTTATTTAATTAAAGGATGATGTGAGCCTTCAATTTATTTAAATGAGTAGCCTTAGGACTAAAGACCTGATTTACCTAGTGAATGGATTTGCCGCATTTTATTTATTTAATGAGT
Source organism: Sequoia sempervirens (assembly GCA_007258455.2). Taxonomy (NCBI): domain Eukaryota; kingdom Viridiplantae; phylum Streptophyta; class Pinopsida; order Cupressales; family Cupressaceae; genus Sequoia; species Sequoia sempervirens. The sequence continues at coordinate 124,494 of VDFB02323866.1, forward strand.
GGATGAACATGAATTGGGTGCACGATGTTCATTTCACGTGTCTACATTTTGCCCCTCTTTTAAGCAATGTACTTGTTGCGTTGGTTCAAAGAATAAAATATCCGCAATCAAAATTCAAAAAAATTATGATTTTTCGGATGCCCCAGGAGGAAGAAGTACACTAGTACATTGCCCCCTCGAGAGATCGAGAAAAAAGATTTAATTTGAAGGCCGATCTTGTGATAAAGAGCTCAAACTGGATGGTTATGGATGATGATGCAAATGAGATGGTTTTAAGATGCTTAGAATAACAAATCTATATTATCATAAACAACTTAAATGATGATATGATGTGATGATGGATGAGATGGATGATGTGATATGCTATGATTATTCAATGGATGATTTATGTAGATGCTTAGACTAACAAATCTATATTAATATGATGATGCAAATGCAATGCATGTGAAATGCTCGATGTTTCCTATTATGTATGATATGAATGATGTGTGGATGTAGGATGGATGCACGATGGATGCATTGGTGATGATGATGTTAGTGCGGAAATGAGATGATGACAAGAGGATACCACAAGTCCACGATCTAACAAGATTTTATTAGAGATGATGATGATGATGATAGATGATGATAATAAATGGATGATGCAAATTGGATGATTTGCTTATCAAGGATAAAAGGGATGTAGATTGCATTATCAAGGATTGGGATTTTAAAAGGGCTACTTACCTTATGTTTCGTAACACATGTAGATATGATGCATCAAGGTATAAAGAACCAGGATGACATTGTACCTAGTGTGATGGAATTTGACTCGACAAATGGATCGGAGCATTCTTGTTCACACTTGACATACGAAAACCTTGCTAGGACGTACCTAACAAAGCAAGTATTTGCCAAGTTATTTTACAAGAGCGTCCAACAAGCACAACAGAAAAAAGGATAATGATCGTTGCCCCATTCCTATCTCTCTAAATCCTTCTTTCGGATATCATCGAGAGGTCCTTGGAGTGAGCGCAATAAGATAAATCAAAAGAAAAGATCAAGTAAGAAAACAAGCCAATGTTTTTCATACCTTCAGCCAAAGGGATTTTTTTTTATAGGATAAAAATCCAAGGTGATATCCAAAATGATGCCCATTGTCGGAACGATATATCCTAGGACATGCATTGTAAAGGATGATGATTGTTTGATAAGTTGATTGATAGGCTATTGATATAAAGTTCAAGACATGTTTGAAAATGATAAAGAGTTTTATTTTGCATTTGCGGTTTGTTGCTTCGATTTTGATTTTGCATTTGAAGCTTGCTTTTGCTAATTGTTGTGATTGTTTCTATTTGTTTTGTCAAAAGATGAAGGTGGAGATCAATTTATTATGGATATTGATTATCATAGGTCGAAAGGAGATGGATGATTTGGATGCTTTTGGAGTTTTGCAATGAGGCTATGGCCGAAATTTTTGATTTTTTGATTTTTGAATTTTGGATTTTGATTTTTTTTGAATGTTTTTGGATTTTGATATTTTTTTAATGTTTTTGGATTTTCTTATTTTTCTGATATTTTTTGGATTTTGTGTTTTTCAAATGTTTTTTGATTTTGATGTTTCGGGGGCTATGGTCGCGCCCACAAAAGGATATGAAAATCACAGTAAAATCTTTCCTGGGAATTGGACATTCCAGCAGGTGACTAATCTCTTTATGGACATTCATTAACTTGTCAAACCAGGGAACGTATACTTTAAATGGTGCATCACAATATATGCACTAAGAACTAGTTTCAGTCACAACTTAACAGAAATAAATACTTGGAAGGAATTCTATCTACGCTACAAGAAGGTAATGCAAAGTTCTTTTAACTCAACCATGATTTGACTAAAACATAAACCATAATAGATATGACTGAAACACAAACTGTGAACTGGCCTTATGCTGCAGGAACAGGCACAGGGATGGATTCCCAATGCTGCAGGAGAAATACAAGACTGAGTTTGTATGAAAACTTCAAAGATGAAAGCTAACTGATGATCAACAGAAAAGAACAGCTAACTAACTAGCTACAGATACTTACTAAGTGGGCCCCCTTAGCAAGCATCTACTGATTACGCAAGTGCTAAACTCAGAACTTCATCAAACTTTATTCATGAAAACATAATGGTATACATTGCTTTGTTGATATGGAAACTAACAACAAACTCTATCTCTTGTCATATAGATTCTGCTTTCCATTATTATCATATTGACTCTTACATGATATTTGTTATCTCTCTATCACTATGCTTCTATCTTACTTCTAACTATCCTCCCCCTCCCCTCACTCGCACAGGAGGAGTACTTTATTTAAAATCAGGAGAACAACTAACTAACTAACCTATCAGAGAAAGACGTGGAAGTAAAGTGTATCCCAGAATCAAGGAACAAACTTCATAAATGAATTTATCCATTCAACCCGATCCAGAGAGAATCTAGCACTCCACTCTTTCCAGATTAAAAATCCTTCCCAACGGTTTCGGTCAAAGAGCCTTTGCCAGAGCTTCCTCAAAGTCATGTAGGAAATGGACTTTACTGCAAGGCCGAGATCGGCTGTGCTTGACTCAATCATACTTTCTTCAACAACCTACGAAACACAAGGTAACAGATGCGAAAGAAAAGGCACATGGAACATACACAATATCTGTTCATTAATCACATATTTAAATCTATTTCATCATTCAAAAACTTTATGTGATATACTAGTCATTTAGGGAGTCAATAGGGTAATAAATGCAGTCAAGTCAACACAATAAGCTGCAGGAATATGAAAATATTTTGCTACAGGATATCCCAATGAAAGGTTTCAATAGAGTTTAAACAACCATGAATAACAAAAGTAAAGGTATTAAAAGTTCATCATAATATCCAAACTATGAGCACATTTTGGGCTCATCATTCTGCCCCCTACTTAGCCCAATGTTGGTCCTCTAGCATTAACTTTCCTGGTAGTTTCTCTGAAATCAGTGGTTGCGGCATGACTCTGAAATGGAGTTCCAAACTTGTAATAAAATCCTCTGAAAGTCTTCCACCTCTCATACCTAAGAGCTTCTAAATCATCATTAAGATTTGTAGCCTGGTAAGGATAAAGGGGCCACATTAGCACGGGAGGTATGAATGTCAATGGCAACCATAGTTCGAATCTCTTTTGAAGTCCCAACTGTATATATCTGCTTGATCATTTAAGAGCTGCTATGAAATTTAGGGGACTGTGAGGTTCGGACCTTCTTAGCCCAACAGTTAATCTTTCCCACCTTTTCTCACTTCTGGTGTATGACAGTCTCCAAAATGAATATGGTTGTTCCTAAAATTCATCATATACGTGTTTCCTGAAATCAAATATTTTCATTCTGACTATATTATTATGAATGCCATATGTCAGAGTAAACCAGGTTTTCAACATTGCATGGGGGTTTGAACTTTGAGAGCGTAATCGAACAGGCTCATTCCTTTCAGCTTCCTCATATGTTTCCCATTGCCTGCCATAATTTGCTTCATTTGTTGCCCATGACATAAATGATCTCAAATGGATATCACCAATATACAGAAGAGGATTCCATTTTATTTCAAATGGAATTAAAAATTCACACAGAGAATTTATTAACCAATTAGGGGCTGCCTGGTATGTGTCATAAAATTCTTTAGCAGTGTGAAGTATAGGATCTTGATTTCTGAAAATTCTCATTAGTTGGAACCATAAGAATTGTTCCTTAAGGCACAGAGCATAAACTCTGGGTGGTGGTCTTCATTCCATAATTTGACCAGTTACTTTTAACATTTCATCTATTTTTTCTTTTAACTCAAAAATTTCTTGTTTCTGACTTTCAATTTCCTTTTTCAGTTTCTTTCTTTCTACCTCACATAGACTTTTTTGCATGTCAGTTTGGGCTAGGTGCCAAAAAGTGAGGGTTTGTAATGTAACTGGTTCCCAGTTAGCTTTGACATATTCCAAGAACTCAATCAAAAACGTCTTCTTATAAACAATAATGGCTTTACAAGTTGCAAGGGGAAATGTAGCTTTACTAGCCACATCCAATTGTATAGTCTATTCCTGCTCTTGCTGCAAGATGAATTCTTGTTGTTGCAGTGGAGAAGACTATGCTTTCTCTGAAAAATTGCATAGTAGCAGTAGCAAAGTCATCAAGGCTTGGTAACCCTTTTTCATTATGCCCCATTTCCTTTGTCTTAACTTGTTCCTCTTCAAGAACGAATGAACTCTGTGTAGCATTCTCGGACACATTATAAGAAACATCAAATTCAGACTCTACGGACTCTTCTAAAATTACAATAACCTCTAGTTGAGGTGAAGCAGGGGAGGTCTTACATTGTTTCCTTGTGGAAACTCTTCTTTGCACTGGTGCGGCTGCAGGAGGTGTTCTGGTAGCCTTCCTCTTTTTGGTCTGCCTAGAGGGTTCTGCCCTGCCAGAGGATGATGGTGAACTGGTAATAGCAACAAGTGTTGCTATAGGAGAGACAGCTACAGGGGAAGATGCTGCAGGAGAAGGGCATTGCCTTTTCTAAGAATGAGGGTCAGATTCTGGGCGCTCTTATGCCTTTGTTTTTCCCTTCTCTCTCCTAGTGGCAGACCTAGTTTGTACCCTAGCAAAGGATTCTAGTGGGGGAGCTGTAGGACCAGGTGCTACATGAGTAGATGACCCTTGCCTTGTTCTACTGTAGATGCAATTTCTTCTTTCTTTTTTTGAGGTCGTGGGGTAAGTACCCTAGGGGGTTGTGGAATTTGCAAGCTCTTTTGGGCAACAAATTGTTGCCAAGAAAGAGGTGAGACATCTCTCAAAGAGCTCTCAATCAATAATTTGATAAGGCCATGGTGAGCAATAGAATTATCTTTCCCTTGTTGGGTTCCGTGGGCACTTTCTTCCAAAAAATTTAACAAGAAATTCAGAACATTTACAACTAACCCATGCCTCATATGATTTAATAATTTGAAATGATAAGAATGCAGGTAGGAGAAACGGCCTTCACAGGTTAAATACCTGATTATGTAAGCAACATATTCTGAATAAGGAGGAGGCAATGATACCCGCTTGCATCCCTGCTTGGAGACTTCCAAAGGTGCATCAGTGGGTATTGAAAATTTAGCCCTTGCAAAGGCAGCATCTGAAGAAAATTTTTCTCCAATGTCTGGAAGCCCAGTTACTTCAGTAATTTTTTCTTTAGTTGCAACAACCGTTAGACCCCATACAGTAGCCTCCCTTGCAAAAAGGGTTCTCAAAAATTCACCAGCAGCCTCCTCATCAAAAGCATTTAAACTCAAGTAGTTTAACCATCCATAGAGGCTAAATGCCTGGACTATTTGAGGATTTTGCAATAATAATTCATGAGCTACAGGCTCATGTCACACCAGTTGACCACCCATGTTCATAGTTTTCCCCCAGCTGAACTCAACTCCTTGCTGAAAATTCAAAATTTTTCCTCTGTTTCCCTTTCTGTTCTGGTTTTTTTTTTGTTGTGCCGTCACATTTCTCTCTTTTCCAAAAATGAACTTTTTGAACAAGTAGTTTTGATTGTAATTTATAAGAAAACATGCAATGAAAAGGACATGCGATCATATTTGGAAAGTACCAAAAAAATAATAAAGAAAGGTTATCTGCGCAGTTGTGGCAACAGCGAAAAGATAGGTTTTAAAAGGTGGATTACCCCGGCCCCTGCTTAGAGTATGACATGTGTCCTCACATGTACTAAAGAATAGGCACAGATCGGGTAATAATGACTGGTACATGCATAGCATTAAATGAATAGAATAAAATAAATCAAATATGTGATAACAAAAGATATGGCGTACCTTTGATAAATGCATGTACGTGTGAAGAAAGATGATGGCGTCTTCATGAGTTGACAGTTGGGAATGATATTATAATGAAGGGTGATGTGGATGGATGAGGTGGATGGGTGACGTGGGTGGACAAGATGAATGGATGGAATGGATGGATGGGATGGATGGATGGAAGATAAAGAAGTGAGATGTGGCAACAAGTGAGAATGGAGAAAAAGGGGTTTCCTTAAAAAGAAAACCTTTATTATGAGAATGCTTTTCAAATTTATAGTGAAGCTGCAGGAGAAAGGATAAAGCCTTTGGCTGCAGGAAGAGTAGTGGCAGGATCCTGAATGAATTGTTGCATGAATTCTTCTTTTGAGACTGGTTTATGGTACAACCGGAGTCAGTGGCCATTAACTAGCAATTTGAAACAGACTGGATCAATTGTTGCCAGCTGTATAGCTGCGTTTTCGAACACATTCTCAACTTCATAGGGACCAAGCCAGCGTGTTGTGAGCTTACCTTGGTTTTCTTGATATCTCAAATCATATAACATAGCCCAAAAACCAACAAAAAATTGCTTGGTTTTGATGTGTTGATCATGCCATTTCTTTCGTTGCTGTTGGACTACTTCTGTATGTTGCAGGGCAGCTTTTCTTATTTCGTCCAAAGCATTTAGCTACAGTAGACATTCCTTCTGTGCTTCAAAATATTTCCATATTGAGTTCAAGAGCTGTCATCTTAGTTTTGTGCTCAAATTCCATGGGAAACATGGTTGTTTTCCCATAAAGCAGTTCAAAAGGTGTAAACCTAGTTGTTGTCTTCCATGTAGTTCTGTAGGCCCAGACTGATTCAGGAAGTCTACTGCTCCAGTCTTTTCTATGGAGTTGCACTGTCTTTGTTAGGATCACCTCAATTTCCTTATTTGTAACCTCAGCCTGACCATTGGCTTGAGGGTGATAGGGGCTGGACTTCCTATGTTTGATTTTATAGTCATTCATTAGTGCAGTGATCAAATTGGATGTGAACTGAGCTCGCTGATTAGTTACAAGCTCTTTGGGAACTCCAAATCTAGTGAAAATTCTTGACCTTGGTGAAAGATGTTGATCATGCTTTAGGATAAATTCTTGAGATATGTCCTCTAACTCATAAGGTGATGTAGAGACATTTTCAACATGATCATAGGTCAAGAGATCATGCATTATGTCAATAGAATCAAATAATCCTAACACTTCTTGAAATAGATCACTAAAAAGTGGCTCTTGATGTATGGTGGATTGATCATCGGATGGGGTGGAAACATCTTCAAAGTGCTCATCAATGGAGATATCTTGATCATTGTTTTGAACAATTGTGGTGGAGGGATTGCCAATGTCTTCAACCATAGGGTCAAATGATGTTGACATTTCTTGAATTGGATCATTGTTGGGTATTGTTGGTGGATATTGATCATGATTGAAAACCGACTCTTGACATATGTTGATTTGATCATTGGATTAAGTAGTCATAGCTACAAGGTGCTCAGTGATGGATTGATCTTGATCCTTGTTCTCAATAGTTGTCATTTTTTGTGTTTGTGCTTGCATTTGTTGGGTAGGTTGAGAGGCTTGGGCAGCTTGGGTAGCTTGAGCGGTGTGGGTAGCTTGATATTGTTGAAGCACTTGTTGGTAGGCTTGATGTGCTTTTAGTGTGATGTTACAATATTGACTTATTGCACTTGGTTTTGGTGGTAGTGGTGGCGGATTTGGAATTGTGTTGGATGTAGTGATGAGTGGTTGAGATATGCTTGAAGCGATTATGGTAGTGAGGGGTTGAGATGTGATGGGGGTGTTTGGAGTGATTGAGGTGATAGTAATGGTTGGAATGACCAAGGTGATAGGTCCTTGGGAGACCATATTTTGATTTATCAGGATTTATGTTGTCATTTGATTAGATACCGTCTATTGGTGCAATGTTGATGGTATATTCACATGATTTAATGTGATGGCCTGATTGGTATTAGGTGGATTGATTTGGATGGAGTGATTGGTGCTATGTAAAGGGGGAAGCCCTAAACCAAGGAATGATGTTGATATGGGTAATGGTGGTGGAGATGTCTCTTCACATAATGACTCAACTATTTTGGTAAGTGTAGCAATTTGATCTTGCCAAATTTGATCTTGATTTTGATCTTGACTCCCTTGATATAATTGATTTGGTTTTTGTTCATGCAGATTTGGAGTGTGTACTTGTGTTTGATTTTGGACAATGTTTTGATTTGGGATGACACTCAGATTTGGCATGATAGATTGAAATTGACCATTGTTCATGTTTGGAATATTCATATGATTTGCAAATGTATCCATCCCCAAGTTTTTTAGATTCATGTTTCGCCAACGATACCCAACAATGATCCAATTCAAGAAATTTCAACATCACTTGACCCAATGGTTGAAGACATTCACAATATCTCCATCGCAATTTTTGAAAACAATGTTCAAAACCTATCCATCAATGAGAACATTGAAGATGTTTCCACCTCATTCAATGATCAACTGACCATACATCAAGAGCCGCATTTTAGTGATCTATTTCAAGAAGTGCTAGTATTATTTGATCCTATTGACATAATGCACAATCCGTTGACCTATGATCATATTGAAAATGTCTCTACATTGCCTTATGAGTTAGAGGACATGTCTCAAGAATTTATTCCAAAGCACGATCAAAATATTTCACCAAGGTCTAGCAATGGTCCTTTCCAAGACATGTTAACACCCTTTGACCTCATGATTATAGGTACTAAAGGAACCTTGAACTCAACACTTGAGGATAATGAACCACTTACCATGTCTAATGACGACATCCAAGAACCCTTTGTAAGCAATCCATCCTTTGAAACTGACCCATGTCAAGAACTTGATCCAAAGCATGTTGAAAGGAACTCCGAAATAGTTCAAAACCAATAATTTGTATCCCCAAGATACTACAATGATCTAATGGAAACTCTCCTATCTATGCAAGATGCACATACTCCTTCATCTACCCATGAGATAATTTTTATGGATGGACACATAGATGATCTTCATTAAGAATAGGATCCCTTTATTCCTAACATTATTACACAAAAAGAGTAGGTTATTGATTCCTATAGTCAAACAGAGTTGTCAACATCAGGATCAAATATATCCCAAATTCAGACTAAGGACATTAGGTATGCAGATATCTAGCATTATCTGCTCAAGGAAACATGTCAAACAGAACAATATAATTCAACGTTAGCAAAGTGGAAAATTGAAATAACATCATCTACGATGGTCATTTATCAGAGAGTGCATTCTAAACAAGAGCTCTCATAATAGGCAGAATCAAAGCATGAAGGTACTAGCACCACCATACTGGGGGCAACTTCATCTCAAGAAAACATCAACATAGGGAGCATGAAGAATCCTTATGATGAAATCGATGCCAATACTACAACCAATCATGTCATGAATCTTCATCCACCCATCACCCCATCCACAAATTGGGACCAACGTCAAAATAAAGAATTGATTCAAAGTACAAAGAATGTTATCAAAGCAAAAGAAACTGAGAAGCATAATGGATAAATCAAATACACATGGATACCAAAGAATACAAAGAAAGATCATCCCTATCAAACTCCATCAGTCAAAGAAACTATGAAGAAAAATAAAAAAGGGAAAAATACCCATCAAGGATGTCCACAAAAGAAAAAGAGAGATTTTCAAGTGACGTACAAAGTGTATCAAGCGGTTGGTCCTAATTCCATGCACACTTTCATATCCACCCATCATTGCTCATCTACCCAAGTTTGGAGAGTCAAAGATTCCAAGCTGTCAACCAATCCATCTCTTATCCCTAAACACTCTCCATCCACGCCTCCACACATGATATCCAATTCTCACATTGACCATGTATTGGCAACAACCCTTCATCATAATGATTCTGAAGGCACTTTATCGACATGTGTGCACAAAGACAAATTTAACTCTGGTATCGACGAAGCAGATCAAGAATCTCAAAAGTTGTATTCAAGTGCATGTATATTGGCAAAGAAACTTCTTCAAGCAGGATATCGATGGCACATTATGAAAGGGGCATCTACATCAGCAACACCTTGAGATTTAGCATGAGCTTAAAATCCTTCAGAAAAATCAAAAAAATCAAAAAATATGAAAATCGAAAAAAGGATTGAAAAAGTAAAGAAAAAAATTGTCCTCCAGTGAAAACCACTATGGTGGCGCTTTGGGAAAGACCATGGCGAAAACCTAGAAAACAGGCATCATAAGTAGAATCAAGCATCAACATACGCCACCTAGGAGAAAGCATCTTATCCCATCCATAATAAAGCCAACACTGCATCCATCTGACCATAATAAATCCATTCATCCATAAACCATTGATCCAATCCATTTTCATCTATCGTCCAAGGTATCTTGATCTTGATGAAAATTTGGGGCACACTTTACACTTGCTTATGGTAAACATCTTGACATGGGTTGTTTTCATTGATCCTATCCTATGCAGCATTATCTAAGCCATGAAGCATTATCCAAATGAGCATGTTCTTTACTGAACACCTTATCTTATCACAAGATAATCTTTGACATCCTTTGCATGCTTTCCATATCCATCCATCCATACACCTATCCAAGCATCCATCCATCACATTTTTTACATTGCTAGACACTGGGGGTAGATATTTAGATCTTGCTTCAAGAATAAATCTTGATCTATATCCTCCAACTTATGTGATGATCTGAACATTGGAAAACATGAAATCAAATTGGTCAAAACCATTTGTGAGAAAAGTTCCAAATCACTAGCCCATGGCATATTTTGATGAGAAGACATTCCTTATCAGTCTTCATATTTCATCGAACATTGATCCAAACAATCAATATTAGTTGCATCTAAGTTGCACTTCAAACATCACATCAAATCATTCGAACAACTTTTGTTCCAAATCAAGCTTCAACAATCCTGATCAATCCAATCCAATCAATCCATAATCTTGGGATATCCTTCCCAATCCTTGTCTTGCTTAACACTATCCTTGCATTTTTTTGTATCCTCATCAATGTTATCATCATCTATCCTTGCATTGTTGTGTATCCTCAACAATGTTATCATCATCAATCCGATCGAAATCTCAATCCTTGTGTTGTTTAACACTATCCTTGCATTGTTGTGTATCCTTGACAATGTTATCATGATCATCAATCCATCGATCCGATCAATCAACCTTAGCTTGGTTTTCAACAAACTCTCAAATAGAGCACTGATATTGTATCCATATCCAAATTGTCAAAATCATGAGAAAAATTAAAAAAAATCCAAAACATCAAAAAATCCAAAAACATCATAAAATCAAAATCCAAAAACACTCAAAAAGTCAGAAAAACATCAAAAACATGGAAATACAAACTACGTCGTCTCTAAGCTTAAACATAGGCAAGGCTCATCTTTGATCATCCCTCGAGAGACAAAAATCCAAAAACATTCAAAACATATCAAAATCCAAAAACATTTGAAAAAAACAAAATCCAAAAACATTCAAAAACATCAAAATCCAAAAACATTCAAAAAACACAAAATCCAAAAACATTTGAAAAATAAAAAATCAAAACATTTGTAAAATCTTAGAAAATACCAAAAGCAGCCTCAAAACATTGCAAAATCATCAAAACATTCAAATATTTGAAAAATCAGTCCCATTTTGCTTTCACCGCAATAATCAATCATCACTTAAGCTGATCATCACCTTCATCCCTTTATGAAAACAAGCGAAACAATCACAACAATCCACAAGAGAGAAACTTCCAATTGTAAAATCAAAGCAAACAAGCAAAATCTTTAAAACAAAATCAAGCCTGCTCCAGTCACATTTTTCAAGGCTTATGTCAATCAACTTTTGTATCCCCAGCCTTCTATCAATCCAACTTATCAAACCATCATCATCCTATACAATACATGTCCTAGGATATATCATTCAGGCAATGGGTATCATTTTGGATATCACTTAGTTCTTATCCTATCAAAACACATCCCTCATTTGAAGGTATAGAAGAACATTGGCTTGTTTGTGTACTTGATCTTTTCTTTTGATTTATCTTATTGTGCTCATTCCAAGGACCTATCAATGATATATGAACGAAGGATTTAGAGAGATAGGAATGGGGCACCGATCATTATCTTTTGTCTACTATGCTTGTTAGATGTTCTTGTAAAATAACTTGGCGAATACTTGTTTTGTTAGGTATGTCCTATCAAGGTTTCTGTATGTCAAGTGTGAACAAGAATACTCCTATCTATTTGTCGAGTCAAAGTCTATTGCACTAGGTACAATGCCATCCTGGTTCTTTTACCTTGATGCATCCCTTTATGTGTGTTATCAAACATAAGGGTAAAGTAGCCCTTTTAAAGTCGATGCTGACTAAGCAAATCATCATCATTTCTCATCATCATCTCTAATAAAGTCTCGTGGATCATGGACTTGTTGGATCCTCTTGTCATCATCTAATTTCTTGTTTTCTACACTAACATCATGTCATGAATAGTTAATCATCATCACTAGTGCATCCATCTTGCATCCACAAACCATCAGTATTATGCATATCGTCCCACATTCATGTTCATCATCATAATATAGATCTGTTAGTTTAAGCATCTACATAAATCATACATTTGCATAATCATAGCATATCGCATCATCCATTTCATCCATCTCATACATCATATCATCATTTAAGTTGTTTAGGATAATATAGATTTGTTATTCTAAGCATCTTAAATCTATCTCATTTGCATCTTAAAATCATCTCATCATATCCATCCATTTTGAACCTCTTTATCATGAGATCGACCCTCAAATCAAATCTTTTCGCTCGATCTCTCGAGGGGGGCAATGTACCAATGTAGTTTTTTCCACCGGGGCATTCAAAAAATTAGAAATTTTTTGAATTTTGATCACGGCAAGTTTGTTCTTTGAACCAAAGCAAGTACATTGCTTCAAAGAGGGGAAAAATGTAGACACACAAAATTGGCATAATGAATTCAATTAGGTCATATTCACCCATTTAGAAAATAAATCAAGTTTATTTATCAATCTCCTAAAGTCATCAGTTTAAATTAAATAAATCAACTTGATCCTAACATCACCCTCCTTGATTAAATAAATCAATCCTTTATTTAATTAAGTCTGAAATCACCTTTCATTCCTTTTTTATTTAAATAAATCAAAATATTCAAGTCAAAGGGGTCAAAGAATCTAATCATCATTAAGTTAATCTAATCCTGATTAAACTAACCTAACCACCCATCACATCCTCTAGCTTTTCCCACTTGCACCAATAAATCAATTTATTGATTTATTAAAATTAGCATTTTCCATCAACATGGCATCTTTTGAGGAATATTCCCTCAAATTTGAATTCAAAAACAAGTGGACATGTACATCCAACAAAGAAATTAATAAGCTCTTACATGTCCCTTTGCAAAGGTCAAACTAGCATTAACTCTCAATTTCAAATTTGAATCTCCCCCTCTTTGGCACATTGACCAAAATGTGCTCATCCTCAAGCCTATCACATGATGACAAGTGGCTTCATATCATTGGTCAAATCTTTGTCCCACATTCATCCATTTGGCTATTTCTCTCATCAAAGAATTTTATAAATAGAGGCTTCATCCTTCAACAAATCCTCCACAACTCCACAATCTTCATGAAAAGTCATTCTCTTAAACTGGGAATTGATTTTGTCCACCATCATTTGCAATATCAAGCTTAAGCAAGGATTGGGAAAGGGATATTTTCTACAATAGCACCAATCCACTATGGGATAGATAGATTTCATGTTTTTCTTTGTATGCTTTTATTTATCTTGTTATTTTGATAGCATTTTAAAACATGTTAGATATCGCATATGGATGTTGAAGGTTTGTTTTGCTTAAATACACTAACCATGCTTGTGTATGTTAGTTATTTAACCATTTATAGAATTTGACATCTACACTGAGTAAATGGTTAGACCGAGGGATGATTTAGGATGAAGTGGTGTTACTAGTCAAGATTAGATGTGTAGTGTTAATTAGTACATTTTTCATGTCTACAATCTTGGTAATGGGTACATCACTAAAGTCCTTTATGTTCCAGCATTAAGGAAGAATATTCTCTTAGTCTACCAAATAAAAAATAGTGATACAAGGAAGATAGTTGGATTTCAGCCAAAGACAATTGTGATAAAGGATTTTCTAAGCAAGCCAATAGTAGCAGTTGGTGAGGCAATAGTTCTACTCAACCTTACACTTTTATAGATTTTTCACTTGATGATCATGCTCTACAAATACCTACACTTGCATGCAGTGTTGACAATTACTATCTTGAATAATTGTAGGATATTGTATTTCTTATCTTGTTTTGTGCCCACCTAAGCTATTCTTAAGGGGGTTTGTTAGTGTAATTTTTAGTTTACACATAGGATTTTAAGCCTACTTAGGTGTTTTTTATGTACATGACACTTGCATAAGGAAGGTTTCAAATTACTTAGGAATTCTATGGAGGTGTTGACTAACATTCGATACCTCATGCTACAATTGTGTGAGAAAACTTTCCACCACTCCATGAATGAGGAGTCCTATCCTCATTTCATGGAGATTTGGTGCTCAAACAATTTCCTATTTATGTACATTTCATTCATCTAATAAACTAGTTAGTTTTTGGCAAATTTGTTCACTGTGCTTGTTATCTAACTTTGTGATTTACGAGTTTCTTCAATAATGACTAAATGTGGCTCCTTTTCAAGTTTTTAAATCTTGGTGTATTCCTTATGATTATCTTCTTAAGTTAAGGAATATTTACATGAGGTTATCTTCTCTATGTCTAATGGAAAATCCCCTAATTTAGATAGATTCTCATATGAATTCTATAATTGTTTTTTGTACAATCTTTGTGAGTATCTTCACAAGGTATATGTGGAGATATCTATGAGGATTCTTTAGGAATGAAAATCAATAAGTGAAATATTAAATTCATACATAAATCTAGTACCCTGCAAGAAATATATAGTGGCTGCCCTATCACCTTAGTAAATATATCCTACAAGACTATTACCATTGTTCTTTCTCTCAAGTTTAGGCTACTCCTTCCCCAACTATTCCATCCTGAGAAAATTAGTTTTATCAAGTTGTGGTACATACCTCAATAACATTGGTGTAATATAGGAAGATATAGGATAGGGTTGAAATTCTCAATAATTTATAATTTTTATTGCAATTGACTTTTCCAAGGCTTACAACAATATTGAATGTTTCTTCATTCTTTCCATGGTTTAGGAACTTAGCTTTGGGCCCCATTCTATTCATTTCATTTAGATTATTTTTACTAAAAACTTAGTTTACAACACCATTAACAGACATCAATGAAAGCCTTATCCAAAAATTTAGGCTAATTAATTGAATTTCCCTTTATATTTTATACTTTTATGTGTATTTTGGTGAAGAATCTGGCATCTTTTGTTCCATCTAATCTCCAAAAATATTGTTAAGGGTATTGTCTTTCCTTATTAATCTAACTAGATAGTCAATATTAATTTTACATATGAATCATTTATCACTCTTCTTGAGGAAAAGAATAATGGGATAGGGTATTCTTTGTTATGATACACTTTGTAAGGCCTTTGGTTTAAATTATTCAGGGTAAAAGACCTAGAACTATATGTAGTCCTTTCATCCCAAAATTGGTTGGTTATGCTCTTTTGATAAGAAATGGATTGATAATGGGATTTTTTTAATTTTTGTGCACTCCCTTTAATTTTTAGGATTTCTTTCTATCTTGTGGAAAATTATCATAACCAACATTTAAAAAATATAATCTATTAGATCACTAAGATTCTTCTATTATTTGGAAACCTTTAGGTGTGCTCTATTTTCTTTGACACTACTAAAATTTATTACTCTTTTTGAGTGCCTTCTAAGGCCTCCTATAAAAAAATAAAAATTTGATCAAAATATTTTCTTTGCACCTCTATTGATGGGAG
Organism: Sequoia sempervirens; assembly: GCA_007258455.2. Taxonomy (NCBI): domain Eukaryota; kingdom Viridiplantae; phylum Streptophyta; class Pinopsida; order Cupressales; family Cupressaceae; genus Sequoia; species Sequoia sempervirens. The sequence goes on from VDFB02323866.1 coordinate 140,333, forward strand.
TTACTAATTTTATTGAATTGATTTGGAATTTTTTTGTCACCCTCAAGATGCTAGTGGTTGAGGATTACTCTAAATCCATCTCCAAGGACATTATTTCTATGCTACATGGATTATTAGTGTTTTATAAGGGAATGATGACTAAAATAGAATCATTAGGTATTATAATTTTTTAGGAGTAGCTAGTAGGTGGCCAACATAAAGGGGTTTTTAATTCTATACCCTCTTGACCATGAGAGATCTTATCTATATATATTGCACATTTATTATTAAGAGAATATGGATGGCTTGTGACTCCATCAGGCCTCACCTTCTTTGGTTTAGAAATGTATTATCCAATAGCCTCTCAATTTTTCAATATACTATTTTATGTTATTTGATTCTATCTAGTGATGATTTTTCTCTTAATAAATCCCATTAGATTCATGCTTTAAAATTATTTAATAGAGGAGTTAAAATTCAACTAGATCTCCTTAAATAGCTACAAATTTTTTTGTTTCTTGAGTTACGACTAAGTTAAATTTTGGTTATCTAATGAGGTTTAGGATACCTTATACACTATTATTTATGCTATCACTCTCCATATGGTTCACAAAATTAATAGTAGGTCCCTAAAGCACTACAAAATATTTTAGGTTACTTTAAAAAATATTTTGAAATTATAGACCCTATGAGGGATACGTGGCTTATATGTCATCTCCCAATGGTGGAAGAACTAAATCACCATTGGAAAATTCATTTTTCTTTGCATTTGACATTAATTATGATATATTTTTTGGACAATCATTCTTGAGCCTAAGTTGGCTCATTTCATATGGTGCATTATTTACCCATTTCTTTTTCTTGTCTCTCCTTGTCTCCTCTAGGAGTTCTCAATTCTCTATATCCCTTTAATAGATAGTTTAGTAGTCTCAATCATATTTATTTTGTTATATACTAAAGCTTCAATGTCTTTGATTTGAATATATGATTTATTCAAGCCCTTTCGATAGAAACCCCTTTAATTGCATTTTTTGGTGGGTGATTCCCCTATCTTCCATATAAATTTTCCTATATTTGAGATTTTTTTTGGGTAAAAATTCTCTTTTTCTTTGAAAACATAGAATTTTACTTCTCTTCTAAGTTTTTTTGGTTGTTCATTTTTATCTCTACATTAAGGATATGGTTTTCTCTAATATTCTCATATATATATAAATATAATTGCACAAGGTTGTATTCAAAGTTATGCATCTACAAGAGTTGTTAGATCATTAGTCATGTAAATTTTATAATATATAGAGTTCTAGATGCTATATCTTCCCCACCTCATGTATATAAGTGTTGTCATAATCAATCTAATAGAAGTGATCAAGGATCATAGTGTCAAATAATTTAGCTTGAGGCTCTAGTGATGATGAATCCTATCCATGGTGGTCTTAGCATTCTCAACCACCTTCTCCTTCCCATAACAGTTTTTGTTACTTGGAATAGGCTATTTATCATGTTTATTATTATCAACCTATTGATGAAGGCCAAAAGGATAAGGTTTCTCTAACTAGTTGGATACTATTGATGAAGGTTTCATCCCCACTATTTTTGTACTTAAATTCAATGATTTTGATCCCCATTTTGTTAGTGGTGTTCTTGTTGCTTAATATTTTTTAATATTTTTAGATGTTCAAACTTGACCCTATTTACACAATTTTGATATTTTTTAATTCATCTATTTTCAACTTTTACCTTTTAATCACACACTTTTTTTGAAAATAGTTTATATTTACCTTTTTAGCTCTTGAAATGTAATGTGGGTATTATTCATCAATATAAAATATGGTGAATAGCTACAACAAGAAGTAAGAGATGTAAGAAAACTAAGTTATTGGCCTAATAAATTGAGAAAATATAGACACTATAATATGTAGGGAAGATGAAAAAATAGATCTACAACTACTTGACACTAAGACATAGGCATCCCATGTCTACAAGTACATATATTTATACAAAGATATTAAGACATTTGATAGAGATGTTGAAGACTAAGCATAAACACTCAAACATACAGTGTAGATTTTGAAGTTGTAATTACATCTAAAAACATGAAAAAAAAAAAGTAGATACCCCAACCACTCAAAATGAAACATAGTTTCAAGATAAGTGTCCAATTAGGTGTACAAGAAAAACAATGGTAAAATTTGGAAAAATGGAAAAATACATTCAAAAGAATCACTCAATGAAAAAGAAGCTTGCATCGCTTATTAGGGAATAATGGAAAGAGAAAATATAAACAATTTAAAAATTTAGCAATTATTATACCTATCATTGTTGTATGAGATTGCTTCAAGGTTTCTAGATAGATGGTGTAGATTGATTGCTCTTAGAATATCCTCAAATGGCTAAGATGTATGTAGGATAAATTATTTGGAATATGATTATCCCTAAGGAGAGGCTTGTTAAATAGACCTCCAATTGTGAGGATGGAGGGTAAGAATTTTATTACATGGTCAAGGGTGGAGATTAAATTGAATGTTGTGAAAATAGAGGTTGAAGATCCATTATGATCTAGGATGGATGGTGCCAACTTGCATATATAGAAAAAAATTTGAGGATGAGAATGACAAGTGGATGACTCTCACATGTAAGAGAATATAATAATGTGTAGAAATGAGAAGTGGGATATCTCACACATGTGAGAGAATGTGGGGATGTGTGTGTTAATGCAAGTGAAAGATCTCACTTATGTCTACAAATGTAGGGGTTGCTTTGATAATGAGAAGTGGAAGCTCTCAAACATATCTAATAATGTGGAGATCTAGGTGACAATGACAAGTGGAAGGTTTCACACATGTGTGATGACAAAAGGTGTATATGTTTGTGGGATAATGGATGGTAGAAATTAGAAGATGTTAAAGTAATTTAATAAATTAAAATTTTTGAGAACTTAGAGAAATATTTGATCTTAATTAAATAAATAATTAAGGTTGATTTAATTAATTGATCAAAAGAAAGCTTACACTAGTATTTTGTCAACCTCAAATGCGTGAAGGCTATGGAGTTAATCATTAGATGATTTGAAAGCTTCTGGAATAGTCTATCTCTTTCTCAGATGCATGTGCATATTGATGGTTTTGGAATTGGCTTCAAGGGGGGCTGGAGTTCTTGAACTATTGTTTCCTTTTTTAAGGATGTATTGTACTTTAATTTTTTTATGTGTTTTTGTAGGTTTTACACATCAAGAAAACTTGTGATTATGTGGAGTTGCTGTTAAACTATTTTCTAGACCTTGGAATTTGGGGCACTGTTGGATGAATTGTTTGCAATTTTGCATGCGTGATTCGGCATGGTATGAGGACGTGAGATGCTTTCTCTATATGAGAGCGTTGGTATGTGATTTGTCGCTCAACATTCTTGTGGTGTTGCTTGTGGATTCCTTGACTATGGTGCTCGTTGTGGGCATGTTTGGAAAATCAGATTTGGTCATGATCTGGTATTGGAGTCTTGGTGTCTACATGGTTATCTTCTATGATATATCAGCTTATGATTACTAATGTGATGATGGGTTTTCATGTTCGATGGAATTGATCTTCGAGTTGTGTGGTTGATGGTTTAGCTACTCGTTGGTTGCAGTGAGATAACTCAGATGTGGACTGTCTATATCCATGAGGTTGATGAAATGTTGGTGCAGATCTGTCAGTTGGCCTTGTCTGTGGTCACTTGTGCATTGGTGTGGTTGCTTTGGGATGAGAAGATGGATGGTGCTAAGTACCTCAATAGTCAGTTATAGGGACCTATAGCATGTTGTATCACAATGTCATGGATAGCTTGGATACATTGCTTTGTGTAAGCTTTTCACAGTGATTGTAATCTTTGCTTGTTTTGGAGATATTGGTGTTGCTTAGCATTATTGTCAGATGGACATGTTGTCGATTGTACCTAGAGGTTTTTCAAATTATTAGATGATTGGTCATGATGTTTGGAAAGCTTGGATGTCACGTTTCAGTAGGATATTTAGTAGTGACTCAGATTCATCACTTGGTGGTGAATGTTTTTCTTTAGTATTGTAGGTGTTATCAGGAGGATCTCTTTGATCTTGTTGTTGTAGTAGGGTTCTTTCACATTTGCATGGACACTATTTTAAGATATGGAACATCTTGGAACCATGGAGGATGACTGGATTCTTTGGCTAAGGTGTTGGTGGTGCTGGACAAGTGACGTTGTTTTTGAGTTTGTTTGCTTTATGTCATGGTATACTCTTGTTTATGCACTAGAGTTTTGACATTGCGCATTGCACCTACGACCATGGTATGTTAAATTGGAGCAGGATATCTCCTAAGAGGGATGGGAAAATCATGGTGTCATGATAAATTCCTGTTTTAGATGTTTTGAGCTTTGACAATTGTCTAGAGTTTCTCTGTGTTTTGAGTACATTGGTCATATGCTTGAGAAATTCATGTTAGTGTAGTAATGCAGTTTGGAGTGCAGCATGGGATGATCATTTGTAGGTGCTCATGGATACATGGAAAATAAGGTGAGGCTGTAATTCTCCTGAGATGAGAAAGGTGTTGATTTCAGTTGAAAGTCTGAGTAGCCTACACCTTGGTTGGACATAAGTTCAATAGAGACTAATGAAGAGATTGCTCTTGGATGAGTCATGGTGGCTTGTATAACTTGGAGGAGCATTCACTTTTCCCACTCTTGGTCTATTCGGTAGTTTATCTAAGAGGTATTTGCTCATTATATCTTTCAGGTGTGTTTTATGCTTTCTTTCATGATATGGATCTTGAATTTTTGTTAAATGGTTCTAGAGGATTCATAGTGGAAGGTGGACATCTCCTTAAGCTTTTGTGTTATATCATTTATTGATAAGAACTTGTAGGAGATAGTTATATGGGTTGATTTCCTGAGATGGGAAATGAGGTAGATTGATCTTCTTTAAGAGGCTTAAATCCATGATTGTTTACATGTTACATTTGTTGTGCTTGATCTTGGTGATTGAAATATTGGATGTTGTTATGGTATCTCTTTGGGATGGGAAGGAGATCATACTTGACACAGCTGGTTGTTAGAAGTGTATGTAGGAGGATGTTCTATAGGTATATGTTGTGTAAAGTTTTCTCTCTTTGGTCTTGGTGGTCTTCCTAATGATCGGTTTCACATTACATTGGTCTGAGGTTTAGTCGGAACTGTAGTGATCACTAGCCTGTGGTCATGTGTTTTCACTCATGATTCATGGGAGATGACATGGAGGTTCTTAATCTTTTTCCTTTGTTGGGTGTGGAGAACTTGGGAGAGCTCTGAAGACTTGTGGTCAGAGTTGTTCTTGCAGGTTATTAATTTGTAGGTTGTGCATATCATTGTGGATGTTCCTTGGTACTAAATGGTCATAGTTCTATGTGCTACTATTGGTAGATTTGTTATGCCTTTGATCTTTCAGATTTGGCATTACCCATGAAGTGGGAGTTCCTGAATGTGCTTTGTCTTCTTCGATTGGTTGGCACATGGAGTTTTTTTTTGGAGTACATGGGTTGGTTATGTTGGTGGCATAATTTTACTAATGTTTGATACCTTTAAGGTATGGATGACTGGATGTTCTAGCACTTGCTGCAGGTGCTATTTTTAGTCATGTGGATTTATCAGTTGGAGGGAGCAACCATTTTTTTGGTTATTGTTCTAGCTAATGTTCTATCTTATTTTCTAGAGGATGGCTTCATGTATGTGTTCGAGTTGAGGGCTTTGAAGCTAATGTTGGGTTGCTTCTGTTTAGCTCGTGAGCACAGTGGAGTGGTGGCTGTGTTGGTGCCCTTGCTGTCTATAGGATTCAATGCATGTGTTCTTGAGACTAATGCATATACGCCTTGGCTTGTTCCTTTTCTTATGGTAGATGGCTGGAACTGTTCCCTCTATTGGTGCACATCTTGGATTTCATTGCAGGTGTCTTGGTTGGAGCACGACAACATTGTTTAAGCTTTTGTGTTTGCATTGGAAGAAGGCAGTAAGTTCTTCATCAAGTGGGAGAATGTTGAGAATTATGACTCAAATTTACTGGTTTGATTGCTTCCTAGAGCAGATTTGTTTTCCTCCTTCATCAGCTTGAGTTAAGTCACTGGTTTTCAAGTTTATCTAACTGAAGTCGCGGGGTTTGAAAATTTTCATAACCTCCCAACTTAGCGACTATGGAGGGAAGGCTCCTTCCTTTTTTCTCAGCTCATCACGAGTTTCAAGAACTTTGTAACCTTTGACTTCAGGTTTGGAAGTTCAGGTTTTGAGTGATGGAGCGATCCCTTTGTCGACAAGTCGTGGGTTATGGGAACTTCGTAACCTCTGACATGAGGTTCTAGAGTTCGGTTCTCCAGTGATATAGAAACATGGATGCCAATGGATGTGGGGACCACTTGGAGTTAATATTTAAGTCTTTTCTGAGAGCTTGTTGAGAATATTGTAGATTCCCTTTTAATGCTCTAGAATTGCACAAGCAGTGGACGCATGTCTTGGTGGACCCCTCACCAGGGCAAGCATATGAAGGAGTGTTGACAGTTGGAAAGTGATGGTTGGTTTCCAACTGCTGACAGATGTGGGACCCGATAGGATGGTGAATCATGTCGAAGGCTAACATGTGGCGATGATGTGGAGGATAGATGGCATGTGGGACAATTTTCTCGATGGTTGACTTAGTGAATCTTGGAGAAACCTAAGCTTGACGATGGAGATTTGTTTGATTTCTTATCTGACGGCCAGCATTGGAGATGGCATATGGCTCGAAAGGTGTATTAGCTTAATGACATTGGGGAGATCTATGGGTTCAATGTGACATTATGAACTCTTGCCGATGGATGTTTTCTTGCCAATGGACTTGTTTGAGATCTCAGGATGATGGAAAACATCGGGGAGACTTTGATGATTGGTGGTTTTTTCTAAACTGTGGCTGATAGAAAAATTCATGCCAATAGACTTGAGGGCAGACTGTGGTTGGAACAATGTTAATTGATTAACCGCTGATGCGTATGATGTTCATTAGAGGATCATGGGTGAGTTGGAGAAGTTAGAGCGGTTAACGGTTGGTCTGACTATTGGAATATGAACTGATCTATAGAAGATGAACCATTTCCTATCTGTTGAAGACGAATATAAATACATGGGATGTTTTGCAGTATGAATTAGAGAGAGAAAGATTGAGGCAGGATTATGCTACTGAAATCTCTCTAGGTTAAGTGTCTTGGTTGATCTCTCACATTAATCTGTACTATATACTATCTGAGAGTATTGTAACAGTGCAAAGTTTGTATGGACTAAGAGGTTGATTAGGGAAACTATAAAAAGAGAGAAAGATTGAGCCAGGATTATGCTACCGAAATCTCTCCAGGTTAAGTGTCTTGGTTGATCTCTCACATTAATCTGCACTATATACTATGTGAGAGTATTGTAACAATGAAAAGTTTGTATGGACTGAGAGGTTGATTAGGGAAACTGTAAAAAGAGAGAGAAAGATTGAGGCATGATTATGTAGCCAAAATCTCTCTAGGTTAAGTGTCTTGGTTGATCTCTCAGGTTAATATGTACTGTATATTGTGTGAGAGTATTGTAATAGTGCAAAGGTTGTATGGAATGAGAGGTTGATTAGGGAAACTATAAAAAGAGAGAGAGGGAAATAGAACATGGTTGTTTCTAGTTTCTCTCCAGAATGAAACAAGGAGTAATCTCTATGAAAAAGGCTATGAGCCTAAGATTGTATTGTAACTCTATTTGTTGTTGAATAATACAATGGCTTGGATCTTTTGGAGTGTGGGGTTTTTTACCCGAAAGGGTTTTCCCCATGTAAATCTATGTATTCTAATCTTCTATACTATCTTTCATGTTTAATGGTTATGTTTGTTGAATCTATTTATGCAAGTTGTTGAAACTGAATTTACATGTGCTTCTCTCAAAAGGATTAATGTGGGAAATGAATTGTGTCTGATTCTGCTTTGTGACATAGTTGTACGTGTTTTTGAGGCAATCTATTTGAAATTAAAGTTACTGAAGGCACAACTATTCTTGGAGATTTCTCTGAGATGACAAAATTTTTCCAACACTTACAATCCTTCTTCACATGTCCCGATTTCCAACAATTCCAACACTTTAGTACCTTAATTCATCCTTCTAACTTACCCTTCCCTTGTCTCCCTTAGGTTCCTTTTTCTTAGGCCTACCTTTTACAAACAAGGCATCTTGGATTTTTTTTAGACTTCCTCCTCATCTCCTCTGATAGGAGAGTAGGAATTTTATTATCCATCTTTGGATCTGCACCACTACCACTGATAGCAATAATTAGATTTTCCCAAGACTCTAGGAAAGAACAAAGCAACAAAATGCATTTATCTTCATCTTCTAGCTTTCCATCTACATCTATGCTAACTTAGAATGAAATTAAAATCATTCAAATGATTTACAAAAAATCACCTTCTTTCATGTTTAAAAAATACAACTATCTTTTCAGATACAACTTATTAGTAAGACTTTTAGTTTGATAAATATCACCTATTCTCTTCCACAACTTATATGTAGTAGTTTCTTCTAAAACATTCAAGAGAACAACATGAACAAGAAATAATCTTATGGTCCCTCTTTCCTTCTTATCAAGCTTAGCCCAATCCTCATCTGAGATTGTTGTAGGTGCCTTTGTCTCATTATCAACAGCTAACCATTGATCTCTCTCTTCAAGGAGATCCTCCATTTTTAATTTCCACATCGCATTATTAGATCCAATGAACCTTTCAATATCTAAATGATAATTCATTGTAATAAAACTTATTTTCCAAAATCAGCAAATAACAAAAATAATAAAAGCTCGACTACAACAAAAAAAAACTCCAATATTTTAAGAGAAAGGTGTCGCAATACTCAACCCAACCTAAGCTCTAATACCAAATGTTGAAAATTGAGGTGTTTTCTTAGCTTAATACTTTGCAAAACTTTAAGATTTCTGATCTAAATATACTTTCCTTTGTTACAGATTCTTTGTGGATGATTATCTGATTAATTCATTTTATCATTTGTAGAATAAAGACAAAAGTTGTAGAAGAATTAGATAGGATATTAGAAAGATTACACAAGCATATACCATGGAGAAACCCTTTTTGGAAAAAACTCCACCAAGAATCAATGTATTATTTAATCTCTGAAGTAGATTACAATAACTCCAATTCTTGCTTGAGAATGCTTCTTTTTCCTTCACCAAATCTTCTTCACAACCTACGATAAAACTGATAATAACTCTCTTCAACTTGCTTGTGATAAATAGGCATGAAATAACTTTTTAAACTGCACAAGAGTTACAATTACAATGCTCAAGCCCTATCCATAAAAGGTACACCCATCTGTTGCAAGTAAAGTTATGTCATGAAGAACAATGTCAAATCCTCATCTTCATCCATTTGGGCATGCCAAAATGAAGTACAAACTTAACCTTTATTCTATAAATATATTCAAGGCTTCATCCTTAAAGTAGGTGCTCAAGAGTGGGCCCACTTAACCTTCTAAAATATCTTAGCATGCAAAGGAGTTAATTCTAAGAAGCCAACTTGGGCACCCACGTTGGGTCCAAGTCATTTCTTGTTAACTGAAACATTTCTCTCCACCATTCATGCAAGAATAGTCATCCCCTATTAACTAAAGGTAGTCCCTATTATCTATCATGCAAATCAAGTCTTTAGTCATGCATTCCAAGTACTTAACTAAATTCAACTAGCATTCAACTAAAACTAACTAAAGATAATTGAATCATAACTGAACTGAACTGAATTGAACTGAACTAAACTAAACTAAACTAAACTGAACTAAACTAAAATGTATTCATGTAAACATCAAACCTTAACTCTTAGGATCTTTACATGCATTCAGAAGTGTTATCTCTTACTCCAAATAATTAATTTAACTCAAGGTGAGTGTCACCTACGATATGGGTTCCCCATGTTCTCCTATTATTTAGGAACTCATATTGGATGCCCTCACATGCTCCTATCATTTAAAATTAATTACAGAGGTCAATTAACATGATTGTTTCATCAAATAATAATCTCTCTCTAATCCTAGTGTTTGAGAACACTTTCCAAGGACTTAGGTGATACATGAAATAAATAATGTTTAGGATTGCAATTAAATGGCATCCTATTTCCAACAAAAAGGAAGCTCCCAATTAGGACCTTTGAGTATAGGAGCATGAGTCAAAGCTACTTTCAATTTAGAAAATGCCTTGTCACAGTCTTCTATCCATTGAAATTCAACATCTTTAGTTAGGAGAGTGTACAATGGTGCTTCCATTTTGCTAATGTCTTTGATGAATTGCCTATAATAACCTGCATGTCCCAAGAAACTCCTAACATCTTTTTGTTTTTCAAGTATAGGAAGTTTGGTGATCACCTCAATCTTAACAAGGTCTAATTGAATTCCTTTGTGAGAGATGTAGTGGCCAAGAACTACACCTTCCAGCATCATCATGAAGCACTTTTCACTATTTAAAGATAGATTGTGGTCTTCATGTCTCTGTAGGACTCTCTTGAGAATTTCTAATGCTTTCTGGAAATCATGAGAGATATTTGAAAATATGCTAATGACTCACCTCTGAAAAGTTGTAGGTGCATTGCATAAGCCAAATGGAAGACTAAGTAGGCATAAGAAAATTATTAAGTTCCTACAAATGAGTCCATAACTTGATCTATGAAAGGTAGGGGAAAATGGTCCTTTTTGGTGGAAACATTGAGTTCCCTGTAATTAACAAAAACTTGCCACTTCCCTCCCTTTTTTGGCACAATCACCAATGGAGACACCCACTGGCTATCTGAAATGGGGTAGATAAATCCTGCATCTAGAAATTTTTGTAGTTCCTCTTTTACAATTTCTCTCAATGAAGGGTTAATTCTTCTTTGTGGCTACCTCACTGGTGTACAATCATCTCTTATGTATATCCTATGAGTGCAAAAATTAGGGTCCAATCCCTTCATATCATGATAGTCCCACACAAATGCATGTTGGTGGGTCCTTAGTAATTTTGTCAAGGACAAATACTATTCTTCACTTAGTTTTCTATTAATATTTATATATTTTCCTTTTGACACTTTCACTTGTGTAGTTAACTCTATCATAGCTACTTCACCAATTTTTGGTACCTTGAGTTCATGTGGCAACAATCTATGAGACAAAATTTTTGCTATAGGATGTTTGGCTACAGGAAGAGCGGGTAGAAGTGTCTTCACTAGATTAGCAGAATCAGACGCATGAGAGGATGAGTCTTCCTGCACCTCACAATGGTTCTGAATTATGTTAGACAATACTTCATCTTCATCCTAAAGCTGCATGAAAGAACTCCTACCTAACATCATAAGTTGTGCCATAGAATTGATTTCCTCAGTCTCTTCACCAACATGTGACCATATGGGGTTATCCATATCATGGGATGGCTAAGTAGGAGGGTATACAACAATATTTTTGGTGTTGTTTCCATCAGAAATGGTCATGTCTCCTATCCGACATCCAATATAGGCATTTGTTGTTGCTAACCATGTTCTTCCTAGAATAATGGGGTACCCTCCTAGTGTTGTTTTAGGAGAAAGAATCATGAAATATGTTGGATACTCCCAAGAGTCTAGAGTTACAACAAGATCCTCTACTATACCATCAGGCTAAATAGTGGAACTATCAACAAGTTGTAGGACAATAGGAGTAGGTCCCATGCTTGCAACATTTAGTTGTTGTAGGATATCCTTGGTCATTACATTTATTGTTTCTCCCAAATCAATTAGAGAATTCTTTATTTGGATCCCATTTATAATAACTCCTACCACGGGACTCCTTGGGTCATTATATTTGGGAACAATCACTTTCTCAAGCATGATGTCAGCCAACTGTCCCACCACATTAATAGTAGTGGGGTCCTTTTTCTTCCTGCCCAGCTTCTTAAGGCATGCTTCCTTAATTTCCTTGCCATAAATAGGAACATATTTTATGGCCTAAAATAAGGGTATCTTGACACATATATGCTTCAATTGGTCTAGAATGTCAAAGGATGGTTCCTCCTTCTCTACCTTTTTTTTAGAAATTTCCAACCTCTGAGGAAATGGTGGTTCTTCTTCATTCTTCTTGACTAGGACTGGTTCAAGATTTTTAGGTGCACTTGGCTAAATGGGGTCATTCAGATACTCGTCTTCTTCCACAGGAAGCTCAGTAACAATGGATGTGGAAGAAGCTAGTAAAGTAGTTCCTAAACGCAAGTGGATCTCACTTACACTCATAGCATATGCAAGGAATTGATTTGGATCAACAGAGTATATTAGATGTTGTTGTGGTTTGTTATTTGGGTTACATGTGGGCTAAGCTGGTAGTTGAGTAGGTTTAGGTGTATTTGAACTTGAAATAGCAAGAGGAGGCATTATAGCAGGTTGTTAGGGCTGAGAAGGTGGTTGCATGTAACTAGTTGTCTAGTTTGGCCATTGTTGTCCTCCCCTCCATTGAGATGTTTGCTACCAATTTCCTGGAGGTGGCTTCCAATTTCCTTGAAACTGATGCCAATTCCCTGAGGTTGCTGCCACTGGGGTGGAGAGTTTTGGTAGTTGGGCTAGATATTTGGAGGGTTATTCCAAGGATATGGTAGATATCCTCCATAGCTGGATGGATATGGGGGTTGTCATTGGTTACAAGATGAATAAGAATTGAAATATGGCCTAGAAAAAGATAGTAGATATGATGGCATACCTTGTATTGGATCCCATGGCCTCCTTTGTACAATGTAGTAGACTTGGTCATGTTCAAACTAGATTGGATTGAACTCAAGTGGAATCTGCTTACTGTCAATATTAGCTACCATCTTGTATCTGCAATCCTTTTTGTTTTATCTACAATGAGGGCAATATTTTGCCAACATTTCCTAAGCCTCCTCTTGTTTCTTCTTTGCGTAAAGTGTATCCAACTAAGCAGCTAGATTGTTTATGATGTTTTTCTTGAAATCTACTAGCAAGTTAGTAATCTCCATTCTTGAAACTCCACTGGTAGATGACCTACCCATAGAGGATTGGTAAGCTCTCCCTTTCTTTGAAGCTACCTTAAAATAGTTCTAGTTCATATCTTCTTGATATCCTCCCAAGGAACTTGAGTGATATCTCCTGCTCCCATTAGGTCCAAGGAATTAGTGCAACTGCCATTAATTCCTCTTAGGAAAATCAGATTTTTTATTCTTCATTAAGTGTATGGTGTGGAGATTTATGTAGGTGAAACAAAAACTTTGAAATGTAATCCTCAAAGATCTCATCTTCCTTTTGCTGCATCCTAAAAATGTAATCTCCCCTCCTGTCACTACCCCTACAATATTCCTTGTACTTCTCAAGGAACTTTGTCTTCATGTCCTCCCAAGTCTCCATAGTATTTTTTCCTAGGTTGATAAACCATCTTAATGCAACTTCTTTCAAGGTGGTAGGGAATAGCTTAAGCCTATGGGCATCAGTGTTATAGTCATAACTCCTGCAGAGTATATCAAACTCGAACAAGAAAGTATTAGGACTTCTATGACAAGTCCATAGAACTTAGGAAGGACTGAACCAGGGATATTTTTTAGGTTTTCAACTTCATTTTGATGAGCAATGGGGAAAGTAACAACTGGTTAGTTATGTTTGTTTCTATATGCATCACCCATGCCTTCCTAATGGAGTTCCAAAGCAAAGGGATTCTCAATCTGATTTTGGTCTTCAAAGGAAATTTTAGAATTAGTTAGATCAGGAAATGCATCAACAAAGGGGTGTGGCTCTTCTTCTTCTTTGTCTCTTGGTAGATTTTGATGCTCAACTAAATGGAATGGATTAGGGTTATTACGAAGGAATCTCCCATGATCATCTCTCCTCCTTCCTCTATGCATATGGTATCAACTCAATATCAACTAGCTCACATAGAGAACTGGAAAAAGAATAGTGGATCATTACTTTCCTAGATGAGGAGCATACTAAGAACAAAACTGTAGAAATACTACAACATGAAAGAAACTACCAATGACTCGAAAGAACTCCCTAGTTTGACACCATCCCTGACAACAACACCAAAAATGTTGGCCTCCTAAACTGATTTTACAACTAAGACCTTACAGTTGTGATTCGGATATTGGACATCTAATCTTAATAGCTATCTCAATCATCATGAAGGTGCATTTAACTTGTCAACGTAGGGACGTAGACTTGAAATGGGTCAGCAGAACATGCACACTGGGAATCCATAGTAGTCGTATTCATTCTATAGTTAAGAAAGACATAATGTTGAAAGTAAATTGCTTGGAAAGAAGTAATATAAGTGTTGAACATCAACCAACAACTATACTAAGCTAAAATGCACGAGAAAAATGAAAATATGAGCAAATAGATAGGAAACTACTCTATTTGCTTTGGCTACAGGAAATGTCACAAAATAGAATTTTATTGGTTACAGGAACAAATAATGCTAGATTATTAACTAATTGTTGAATAGAAAGTATTAACTAAACTAAAGGATGGAATTCTCACCAAGTGGTCCCCCTTGGATGAGTATCCCTTAAGATAAATGTAAACTCAAATGAACAAACTTTATAACTTCATTTTATTTATTGGAAAGCATGAGTACAATCAAGCAACATAACTATATTACTGAAAAAATAAGAATACGGGTACATAATCAGATTAATCAACCTTTTGAGAAGGAGCATTCGAGCCTTATTTATAGGAAGGAAAACTACTAACCAACTACCTAGCAAGGCGGTCAACTCCAATATATTAGGAGGACGCCACTTTAGGGAAAGCATAGAAAGTGGAGAGGAGGTTATGTATGCATGGAATTTGGTCAAGCATGTCTGCCTTAATGGAGATCTAGCACAACAATAACTCCTATATTTGCTCAACAAACAATTAAGACCATTTACAAAGCAGTTACAATTCTTTGATTTAAACTAGGAATCTCCCTCCGTTGACCTTTGAATGTTCACCTTCTTGACCTTTATGGAAAATGACCAGCTGGAAGAATCTTCCTCAATTTTGTAGGCTCTAATTATATCTGCATAACAATATTAGTACACACAACAATTCCATATTTGTAACTATCTTAAAGTAATATTCATTAATCCACATAAAATTAACATAGATAGTTCATATAGCATGTTAATGTCATTTAAAGGTTACAAAAATAAGCTTATTCCCAATGTCTATGATTTTGAGAAAATATCATAAAAAGGTCAACATCCAAGTATCAAAGTCTATGACAAAAACAACAAATGGATAATAAACTCTATCAAAGCCAAGCCATAAACTGGACTCATTAATTGGCATAGAAAAAGAGTAAATTAAATGATTATGAAACTATTTAATTTAAGAGGGAAAGTGAATGATTAAATATTAAAAGAAATTATTTAATTATAGAAGAAGAGGGAAAAACCTAACCTTTTTAAAAATAATTCAAAACAATTGTTTCACTAAAAATCGGAAGAAAAAGATAAGTTACTAAATAATTAAAATAGTTATTTAATAGTGGACGGAAAAGCTAACTTTTAAAAAAATAATTGGAAACAATTATTTCATTAAAAAGTGGAGGAAAATAAAAAAATTAAAATAATTATTTAATAGTGGAGGGAAAAGTGGATTTTTTTTAAAGTTATTGGAAGCATTTATTTCATTAAAAAGTGGAGGAAAATGACAGGTTACTAAATAATTAAAATGATTATTTAATAGTGGAGGGAAGAGGTTAAATGAATAGCCAAATAATTAAAATAATTATTTAACTATAGACGAATAGTGAAATGTGAATAATTAAATAAATAAGAATTTATTTAATTATAGAGGGAAATATGACATTAGAGATGTAATTAAATAAATATTTATTTTACTTAATTAATTGGAGAAGAATAAAGAAAAGGGAATGAATTAATTAAACAACTATAATTATTCAATTAATAGAAGAATGTGACCAAAGAACATAATTAAATAATTAAATAATTAAGATTATTTAATTATGCATGGAAGGAGGAAATTGATGCAAAAAAATGATGTTCACACAAGACATTTTTTAGTGTCTATAGTAGTATCCCTGAAATATCATCTTGTATCTACTGTAGTTGTTAGAAGTAGTTTGGAAGTGTTTGCAGTAGTATTTTGTCATTTGTTTTTCATTCACTATATTATATTGTCATAGTTTTTTTCTCTACCTTTTACCATAGTTAAAATATATGTCTTTTGCTTTGGACCTAAAGTAAAGTTACTCATAATGTATTAGAATCTAGATTTTCAGAGGGTGAGATTTAGCAGACAAAAAGTTAGAAGCAACAAAGTGTTGTCTAGATGCTTATCGATTGATTGTAAATAATGCTTGAGTGTTTGCATCAGAAAAGGGAAGTGTGCATCAACTTGAGGAAGAATATGAAGATACAATAGGACTATTTTAATATCAGTAGAGGAAGCACATAACATAATCCAACATAGGGAGTAACAAATCTGGTTTTTAGACTGGGCTGACTACATGTTTCATATCAATTTCAATTAAGGTCTACCCTTAGCCAACATGGCTAATTACAAATGATGTTAAGAAGTTCCTTGCTAACATGAGATATTTTTAATGTTCTAGAATGTATATATTTATTAACAAGATTCATTCAATTATATATGCTTGAGAGAGTGTGTTGTAGGAATGATATGTAATTAGAGCTTAAATGTGAGTATCAATGTGATGTAATGTGAGTTGCATTCCAACCATTGTTTTCTCTTATTTTAAGATCATATACTATGTGGGTGAGTGTATGAAGGTTGAAAAGATCAATTTCAAGCTGTGTTATCAATCTTGAAAGTCCTCAATTCATATATTTCGTAATTTGGTAGGACTAGTGTCTTTCTTATTGAGTTGATGCTCAGATATTTATGTTGGGGATTTTTTTCTCTAGCAGGTTGGTACTTGCAAATACAATTGGAGATTTGTGTCTCTAGCAGGTTGGTACTTGCAAATACAATTGGAGATTTGTGTCTCTAGTAGGTTGGTGCCTATTTCATGATCATAAGTGATTCATTATTTTTTTGAGGCTGGATTTGGAAAATAGCTCTAAACAACTCTTCTTATTGTGTTTTTTTCTATTCTAGGTTTCCATATACATCTGGTGTTCTTTGTGTGAATGTGTGCATCTGTGTTTTCTAATGGTTAAATAAATTAGTATTTGTTTCTCTAATTTTTTGAGGATCATGTATGGGGAAGTTATTGTAGTGTAGAAAAAAAGTATCTCTTTTTCACACTTAATTTGGGAAAGATTAACATTAAAATGAACCTAATGTGGTCTTGATTTTGTGTTGTAATGTGTTCCACACATTCACACTAAGTTTAGGGATTTTTTAAGCTAAATAGACCTAATTTTTCTTTAATTTAGTTTTCTAAAGTGTGTTTATTTACATATTCACACTATGTTTTGGGCCCTCTTGCATTTATGACCTCTACATCATCATTAATAGGCCATTAGGACCCTTTATTATGCATCTTGAGGCTTATTTCAACTGAAATCCCAACATACTCAATAAATGCATCCATGATTATAACCCCCCTAATATTCTCTCATCCCAAAAATCTAGGGTGGACTCATATGCCACCTTAGGCATATGAGTCCCCTTAGGTGGGACCCATATGCCACCTTGTGCATATGAGTCTCATTTGGAGCATTTTTAGGGTTTTGAGCGAGAAATTACAGAATTTAATTCAAATTTTGTGAATGTCGACATTTGGGATCTAATAAATGGAAAATTAGATTGAATGCCTATATAACTAAGGTTTCAAATTATTATTTCACCTAAGGAATCTATGAAGAATTCCTATAGCAAAATTTATGATCAAGAGCATTCAAAGGCATATTTGAAGAAGATTATTGTACCAATTCAAGATCCATCATCATGTCAATTTCCTCATGCATCATTTGTGTTTTGAGCTAACATTTGTGATGTAGGTTCTTATGATTCAAGCAAGCATTCAAGTCAAGATCCATAGCATTCAATCAAGAGTCAACATCTACATTCATGCTAGCCATTTCATACAAGATTTTAGCCTTTATTCCAAGGGTTTGGTGAGTTGCAACATAACATATTGTTCATTCATCATTCCTTTCATGATTTTCTATTTAATTTCAAGGTTTGATTACCAAAATAGGGTTCGACCATGGAAAACCTCTATCCACTAACAAATCAACATTTATTCCTTTTCGAGCTACATGTGTGATTGTAGATCTAGGTGCTTTGAGGCTTGAAGATCCTTTGAAGACTAAGTTGAAAGATTGAAGAAAGTTGTCAAAGTTGTCAAGAATTTGTCATCTTCACAGAAAGTCACCTACATGTTAGAATTCATACTTTCAGACTCAGAGATCGGAGAGGAGAGAAGCTACGAAAGATCACTAGAGGATACCAAAGTTTTGGACAAACCCTGATACTAGGACTAAATCACCACCTTGGGCGTATGAGTCCTAGTATCCAAGGGCCATTATCGAACACCTTCACTTTTTCATTAAGAGACTCAAATTCGGGGATGTTAAAACCTTTGACATAGGGGTAAATGAATAATTCTTTCTCAATAACACCCTTCCAATTTTTAGTGATCCAAGAATAGAGGTTATATAATTTCAACAATTTTTGTGAATCTACATATGAGGGAATGTTCCTACAAGTATTGCTCCCTATCACAAATTACTCCATCAAGAAAATCTTTGGAAATGAGTCAGTGCATTAGAAAGGAAGAGGACTAACCAAAATGTTAGTCATGAGTTGAGAAGATAAGGGGGAGTGGACACCACAATGATATTTCATGAACAAAATAACCTTCCATCTTAGAAAGATCCCCAACCTCCAACATCCAACAACTCACTGAAGCTCTGTGAGCCCTGTTGGTGCCACCTCCAAATTTTAAAAATTTGAAGTGCTTATATCTGTTCAATGCATCGATAGAGCCTAGGCTTGCATCTTGTTGAATATGCCCTAGAGACCCTCTTTGCTGATTAGTATTTTGCAACTAAAAGCTCATATTACAAATATCCTTGGTGAGAGTATTCATTTGGCATATGGTAACATGCCTACTCAGTTTTAGGCCCCCAAGATGAGTTCTAATAGGTTATCTAATTATTTTCTGACTACGACGAAGTCATAATTGGTGTTTTGGAAAGTTTTGAACTTTGAAATTCTAAGGGAAACCTATTTATCATTTTGGTCCAAAACATCTCTAGCTCTATTTTTGTCAAAAATCAAAGATCATATGATTCATTATTTTAGTGCATTTTAGTTGCAGCAAATGCATCTGACGGGCTAGTTTACAAAGGAGGTCCTAGAAATCTCTTGATGATGCAAGTTTTGAGCAAATGAGTTTGTTCTAAATAATTGATAATGTACCTATGCAAAATATCATGGCTCCAAGAGGTCCCGTTTGTGAGCAGCAATTTCTCACCATTTTTCCAGCAAGAAAATTGTTTTTTCCTCTTCACAACTTCTAAATTTTGCAAGATTTAAAGATTTTTTGGTGTTTTAAATGTCAGGGGGGATTCTTTGAAAGAATTTTTACATGTTTCAACATGAAATACAAGTCAAAATTTTACACCCAAAGCCTTTCCCCACCAGCCCACCAGAATTTTGGAGAGGTTTTGTGAAGGGTGTGGGCTAGCGGGGAAGCCACTTTGTGGCTCTTTTGAGGCTTCCCAAAGCTTACATTTATTGGTTAAATAGGTCTCCCATCCATGTTTGAATGCTTTGGGGGGGTTTAGAGGCTTTCAAATGGGTGATATTTGTTGATTTTACCCTCCAAAAAATTGCCTACAACTCCTTTCACGCCCCTACAATTTTCTGATTGTTGTTTGAAGCATTTATAAATGCTTACCAGTAAGGAAAAAACCCTCCCACTCATTCCAATGCCTAACAATCAAATACATTCCTTTGTATCATTGAAAATAATTTGAAAAGATCCTCTTATTTGTTGAAGTTAAAGATCAATCACGTTTTTTGCATTTGGGGCAAAATTTTGGAATGTTTGCAAGTTCATTATGATTGTTTCTTCATCTAGAAGCTTTCCCAATCCATTTATCATGTCCAAGAAGTAGTTTGGGAAAAGTTTTATACATTTTTTGGTTGCCTATGAGGGAAAAACAGTCAACAATTCATTATCACTACCAATCAATATTTCTAAATACCTCTGCAATATTTTCAATGTTGTTATGAGCATTTTGGAAGGCTACTGAAATGCAAATAAAGGTGAATGTGGTCATTGCAAATAAGATCACAGGTAAAATTGATTACTAAGCAATTGTTTGAAAAAATGTCGAATAAGGTGCAGTGTGAAATGAGAGATCTAAAGGTCAAAGAGTAGGAATCAAATCATGTTTTAAATTTCAGCTTAGTTGCAAGGGAACAAAGGTTGAAAATGAATACTCTATGCTCAATTTAAAATTCAAGTTTAATGAAAATTTCAACTGCCAGTAAGTGGGTTTTCACTCAAGAGTGATATTTTTCACTTGTAAGTGAAAATGGAGCCAGTAAATTACTTTTACAAGCAAGGTAAAAGGATTCACAAGATTTTCAAGTGAAGAAAAAGAAGAGGGAAAAATGGAGAGTAAAGAGGCATTTTCTAAATTTCATTCTGTTGTAGAATCAAGGGAGCTGAAAATGACATGTGTCAATGGTGGATTCTTTTTAGGGCTTCTATCTTCTCTTCTCTTTTCTCTTAAAATGTAATTTTTGGTTTCATTTGAGGAGGTTCCAATTTTCTCCAAGTTGAAGATATTGTAATTTCTACACAAATTTATCTCTAGGTTAGGAGTTCGTTAAATTTTAGAGTTCCAATGGTGTAATTCATTTCTATTAATGGCAAGAAAATCGGTTTGTAAATCATGAAAATTTCATACTATAATGTCTTCAAAATGTATGGATTATATTTTTGATCAAAGTAATCAAGGATTATAATGGTTTTTGTTGCACATTTACTGCAATAAATGTTTGGATTGATGGGTTTTGTTCAAAGAATAGATTAAATATGCTTTCAATGAAATATTAAATATACTATGTTGGATTTAGGATCTATAAGAATGTTGCAGATATGTCCTTAAGAGACCTCAGTATTGTAATGTAGTAATGATTTAATGGTCAGTGGTTTTGTGTTCAGGCTATTACTAGATGGGTATTTCATTTTGACTCTATTATGGACAAGGCACTGGTCTAGTTTTTTATTTTTGTGCAAACCCTAGAGGGACTCACCATTTAAAATCTCTATGAATCTTTTCCATTTTCATGTCTAATTTATTAGGTTTTTTTGTATCTTCATGGATATTAATAAACACAAGGGTTATGATTGAGAATGATTCTCTTATGACTTCTTTGTGTATTTGAAGTGAAGATGTATCTTAATTTATCTATTCTTAGTGTTGATTGAAGGTGCATAGGGATTATGTCTGAATGTAATGAAATTTTTAACATCCTTTATACATTTATCTAAGAATCATCCACATGTTAGAAATATGCAATGTGTTGTTTAGTGCGAGTTTCATTAAGTGTGCAGATTTTGGAATAGGAACACCCTCCTAAGTTTTGTGTATCTCAAAGTGTAGAAGGCTGATCATAGCCTTATTTGTTGGCCTTTCTTGTCCTTGATTTTTTGATAGTGCAAGACCTTTTTCTTAACCTCTTGATCCCTTGGTTTAGGCATTTTGTTTTTTCCTTAGAATTGGGGATTGCAAGAAAAAACACCAACAAATTTGTGACCCCCCTAGGGAGCATCAGAAGAGTATCCATTTGGAGAGAGTCAAGAATCTAGTGATTTTTAACATTTGGTTCAAATATTGAGAAGTTTTCAGACCTAGAAGTTATTTTGTTGTAGCAATTTCAAAGAATTTATGTGTGACTCTGCTATGGGAAAAGACCCAGAATGAATTTCATTCTTCAAAGAGCTTCATGCTATTTGAAATTCAGTCCTCTATGAAGAGAGGTGGTGACTTTGTTAAAACAACTTGCTGAAAATGTGAAGAGAGCTCCAAATCTGCAAAAAATTTAGACAAGAAGAAAGGTTAGCAGCTGCTACAAGTTTTCAGGTATTCTCATAAACTTAAATGAAGTATTATTGTGTTTGAAAGCGGTTTATGAGAAGTCTTCAACTTTGAAAGAATGTTGATTCCCTATTGAGTGAATTAAGCACTAAGAAAGGGAATGGTAGTGGTCATTTTTTCATACTTCTAAGATATAGTTTGAAATTTCTATTTTTGTAATGAAGAAGTATGCTTGTTCTTGAAATTTTCCCATTAGAGATATCGTACACATAGATGTATTTGAGTTATGCATTGTAATATTTTAAGGTCATGATAAAAGCAACAAATAGGGCAGTGATCAATTGTAGAGTTGACGTTTTAATTTGTAAATGGGTGTAAGAAAATGTATCATTCACTTGTACAATATCCCTGTGGAGTGCATGATGTAAACATGAAGAGTGTGCAACCCCTGTCATGTCATCAAAGAGGTTTCTTTGTGGAAAGATATAGACCATTGAATTTTAATGGTATTCAAAGTTTCCCAAACCCTGTTCTTGATGAAGCTAGGGAACATTTGCCAAAGTTCAAAGGGAAAAGATCAGAATCAGCATCTCAACATCTACAAGAATTGTCGGATTTGATATGTGATTATGAGATAAGTCATGAAGATGTTGTCATAAAGTTCTTTGTTCAATCTCTGAAGATGCTAGAGATTGGTTTTCATATTTTCTACTGTGTTCTATCTCTTCATGGAAAGAGTTTATGAAAACATTCATAGAACAATTTGGAGAAAGAATTAATCCACATTCAGTGAGACAAAAACTTAATAACATCCAAAAAGAAGAAGATGAATTAGTCCCAACTTTCAATATCATATTTTCAAAACTATTAGGTTCAACATTCCTAAAAGCACGAGACTGAATGATACAATATGTCTGATTGTATACTTCGATGCATTTGATGAAGAAATGAGTAATTTGCTAAGAGATAAAGATATTGCAACATTACATCAGTCATATTGAGTTTCTATGAATATTGAGAACACTGTGAAATACTCAATGGTGAAAGGATACATGGCTGCAAGTGTTGGTCACCCTAGCACACCTCATGCTAATGGAATTCATGGATTAGATAATAGAAATGATTGTCAAGATGATAATGCTGCTATTGTTTTGATTTTTCCATCAGTACAACACATAGATCATAGTGAAATCCAAGTTTAACATCAACAAAACTTGAGCAAAGTTGATCATATGTCTTTTTATGAAAGAATTGTCTAACATAAAGAGGCACGAAGGACAATCACACTATGATTTGTTCTCAAGATTTTTGGATGCCTTGTTGGAAGTCCCCAAACATTTCAGACCTAAGGATTCAACATGCATTGATTTATTTTGAAAAATCCTTGAGCCAAGGTTGAATACCTTTTCAAAAGAATTGAAACCTCATAGTTTTGACCAAGTACTTGAATGTATAAAAGGTATAGAAGGAGCTAGGTGTGACTCTATACAAAATGTGATTTCTAAAGATGAAAAGAATATATTAGAAAATGAACATCCATATTGTTGTATGGATGAAGATAGTGATTGTAATAAGTCCACAAGAAACATATATGAAGATTTGTATATCAGTGATGGAGATAAAAATACACTTGCAAGTATTGCTGATTTTTCATCACAAATCAGTTGTCAGGATATTGAAGATGAAAATATAAACATTTACTCTGAAAACTCAGATCATAATTTATGTAGTGATGAAATTCCTTGTGATAAGGATTATGATGAGAGTGGAGATTCCAATTATTCTTTTGAGGATTATGAATGTTCCTATGAGAAAGAGCTCGAGGTGTTTTCTTCACATGAAGGATGCAATGATGCAAATGCTCATCAAGTCACTTGTTCACAAGTGAATGAACAAATCCGATTTGATGAATACATTGAATGTAGTTCAGATTTGCTATCAATGGAGCACAATAACTCTATGAGTGATGATGACTTTAAAGACAAGAAGGTGTGTTTTCAGTCTTATGATCCTTAACACAAAAGCAGAGATGATAAAGATGCCGATGAATGTATTTATGTCCCTGCTGCTCATGATTGTTTATATGAAGTAGAGATAGAAAAAATTGTGATGTATGAAGAGGATGATGATTTGCACATTGATGAAAAAATGGGTTCATGGTTGAATGATCATGTTGTACATTGTGACAAGCATAAGGACCTTGAATCAATATTATTACCCATTGATAACATTGAAAAGTCTATTGATTTATATAACAATAAAATTTTAGATTGTGTTGACATTGTACAACTTTTTGATGAATGTGTAGAGTAGCCAAATGATGCAAATGACAGTGGGTGTGATGTTATTCAATATGATTTAATTGAATATGGGTGCTTCTTTGCTGATCTTTCTTGTCTTCACACTATGAATATGGACGTGTTTTCATCCAATGAGGAAAGCATTTTTGTGGAGGAAAAAAAAGATGTGTGTTAAATTGTTAATGGACAACATTCAGATTGCAATAAATCTTTCACATTTATGTTAGCCCACTTATCAATTGATCATGCACATGTCTTTCTAATGACCTTGTTGGTTCTGAAATGTTTGAGCCTTCTTTTGAAGCATTTTATATTGAACTAAGTGCTAATTTGAAAAATGAATTAAAATATATTACTAAACCTGAGATTAGTGCATTTACTTAGTTTTGGGATGTTGATGATGCATATGATCTCCATTTCCATGACACCAAGAAGTGTTCTGATGCAATTGAATCAAAATGCCTAGATAGGTGCTCATGTCATGATGCCCAATTCAAGGAGGCTCCTGAATATGCATTTTTTCTTTTTGATGCACTTTGGAGTTGTTTGCATAGCACACAATAAGGTCTTTATTAAATTTTTCAGTTCGATGTGCAAATATGATGTCAAATGTGATGATGTCAATGGTCAAATGGACTATGAACATTTTAATTTATCAGTTCAGTTGGATGAGCATTTAGTGAAACATGGCAATGAGCTGGCTAAGGTAAAATGTCACAATGATTATGGATTTTAATTAGTGTTTGATTGTAGATTGCAAATTGATAGAATTAGTGGTGACATTGGAAAGAATAGTGATATGGTAAGGCATGTCAATGACAGGGTTGGTTTGTGGGAAATTCATGGCACTATTTTCAAACTTGGTCTACTACAAAAAACATAGAACAAAGTGTTTGAAAAAGGTAAATATTGGTACTTTATTTTTGGGGGCTTGGGGCCACCAAATGAAGTTTGAAAAATGAGTTCCAATGCAACATAATAGAGTGGTTCTAAAGCACCCAATGGATTTGGCACTTGGTGTACTCCCCAGAGATCTGGAATCTCACCATGCCTACAAGGGGCATGCATCCCTAAACATGATCCACTAATGACACCTTCAAATTTTCAAAATTTGAAGTGCTTATATCTCTTCAATGCATCGACAGAGCCTACACTTGCATCTTGCTGAATATGCCTTGGAGGCTCTCTTTTCCGATTAATATATTGCAAATACCCTTGCTGAGCATATTCATTTGGCATATGGTAGCATGATTTCTCAGTTTTAGCCCCCCAGGATGAGTTCTGGAAAGTTATCTAATTGTTTTCTCACCGTGATCGAGTGAAAATTGGTGTTTTGGAAATATTCAAACTTTGCAATTCTAAGGGAAACCCATTTCTTAATTTGGTCCAAAACATCTCTAGCTCTATTTTTGTCAAAATTAGAGATCATATGATGCATTATTTTAATGCATTTCAGTTGTGGCAAAGGCATTCGACATGCTAGTTTAAAAAGGAGGTCTTAGAAATCTCTTGACGATGCAAGTTTTGAGAAAATGGGTTTGCTCTAAATAATTGATAATGTCCCTATGCAAAAAATCATGGCTCCAAGTCATCTCATTTGTGAGCAACAATTTTTCATCATTTTGCCAACAAGAAAATTGTTTTTTCCTATTCACAACTTCAAAATTTTGCAAGATTTAAATCATTTTTTTGGTTTTTTAAATGTTAGGGGGGTCTTTGAAAGAATTTTTACATGTTTCAAGATGAAATACAAGTCAAAATTTTACACCCAAAGCCTTTCCCCACCATCTCTCCATAATTTTGGAGAGGTTTTGTGAAGTGCAAGGGCTAGTAGAGAAGCCACTTTTTGGCTCTTTTGAGGCTACCCAAAGCTTGTCTATGGGTTAAAGAGGTCTCCCATCCACGTTTGAATGCTTTGGAGGAGTTTTGAGGCTTTCAAATGGGTGATATTTGCCGATTTTTCCCTCCAAAAAATTGCCTACAACTCCTTTCACGCCCCTGCAATTTTCTGATTGTTGTTTGAAGCATTTCTAAATCCTTATCAGCAAGGAAAATTCCTTCCCACTCCTTCCAATGCCTAACAATCAAATAAATTCCTTTACATCATTGAGAATAATTTGAAAAGCTCCTCTTATTTGCTGAAGTTAATGATCAATCACGTTTTTTGCATTTGGGGAAAAATTTTAGAATGTTTGCAAGTTCATTATGATTGTTTCTTCATCCATAAGCTTTTCCAATCCTTTTGTCATGTCCAAGAAGCAGTTTGGGAAAAGTTTTATACATTTTTTGGTTGCTTGTGAGGGAAAAACAGTTAGTAATTCATTATCACGACCAAGAAATATTTCTAAATACCTTTTCAATATTTTCAATGTTGTTATGAGCATTTTGGAAGGCTATTGAAATGCAAATAAAGGTGAACATCATCATTGCAAATAATTTCGCAGGTAAAATGGATTACTAAGCAATTGTTTGAAATGGGAGATTTGAAGGTTGAAGAGTAGGATTCAGATCATGTTTTTAAATGCCAACATAGTTGTAGGGGAACAAAGGTTGAAAATGAAGACTCTATGCTCACTTTAAAATGCAAGTTAAATGAAATTTTCAACTACTAGTAAGTGGGTTTTTACCCATGACTGATATTTTTCACTTGCAAGTGGAAATGGAGCTAGTAAATGACTTTTATTAGGTAGGGTAAAAAGATGCACTTGATTTGCAAGTGAAGACAATGAAGAGGAAAAAATGGAGAGTAAAGAGGCATTTTCTAAATGCCATTATGTTGTAGAATCAAGGGAGTTGAAGATGCCATCTGTCAACGGTGGATTCTTTTTAGGGCTTCTATCTTCTCCTCTCTTTTCTCTTAAAATGTAATTTTTGGTTTCATTTGAGGAGGTTCCAGTTTTCTCCAAGTTGAAGATATTGTAATTTATATACAAAGTTACCTCTAGGTTAGGAGTTCTTTAAATTTCATAGTTCCAATGGTGTAATTCATTTCTATTAATGGCAAGCAAATCAGTTTGCAAATCATGAAAATGCCATACTATAATGTTTACAAAATGTATGCATTATATTTTTTATCAAAGTAATCAAGGATTATAATGGTTTTTCTTGCACATTTACTACAATAAATGTTTGGATTGATGGGTTTTGTTTAAAGAAAAGATTAAATGTGCTTTCAGTCAAATATTGAATATACTGTGTTGCACTCAAGAACTATAAGAGTGTTGCAGATATGTCCTTAAGAGACCTCATTATTGTAATTCAGTAATGACTTAATGGTCACTAGTTTTGTGTTCAGGCTATTACTAGATGGGTATTTCATTTTGACTCTATTATGGACAAGGCACTGGTCTAGTTTTTATTTTGTGCAAACCCTGGAGGGAATGACCATTTAAAATCTCAATGAATCTTTTCCATTTTCAAGTCTATTTTTTTAGGTTTTTTGTATCCTCATGGAGATTAAAAAACACAAGGGTTATGATTGAGAATGATTCTCTTATGACTTCTTTGTGTATTTGAAGTGATGATGTCTCTTAATTTATCTATTCTCAATGTTGATTGAAGGTGCAAAGGGATTGTGTCTGAATGTAATAAAATGTATAACATCCTTTATACATTTATTTGAGAATCATCCACATGTTAGAAATCTGCAATGTGTTGTTTAGTGAAAGTTTCATTAAGTGTACAAATCTTTGAATAAGAACACCCTCCTGAGTTTTGTGGAGCTCAAAGTGCAGAAGGCTGATCATAGCCTTGTTCATTAGCCTTTCTTGTCCCTGATTTGTTGATAGTGCAAGACGTGTTTTCTTAACCTCTTGATCCCTTGGTTTCAGCATTGTGTTTTTTCTTTAGAATTGAGGATCGCAAGAAAAAACACCAACACCTATGAAAAATATTTTTTTGATTTGGATGAACTAAGGAAGTGATGGCTAAAGTGCATTTCAGCATCTGAGACTATGAACCCCCAACGTTGTTAATCAAAGTCTCCTGTAAGTCGCACAAACCATCCAAAAGTAGGCAAATCCTCTCATAGATTCGTATATATTAATATTATATAAAAAATTATATATAATATCTTATAAATAAATCTATATGAAATAAAAGATTTTATATGGAAATAAATAAATCAATATATTTATAGATGATTAAATATCTCATAACCTATATAATATGAAATAGTATAATCATATAAATTTATTTTATTTATTTAAGAAAAAAAAAATTAATTAAGAGCGCAATTTTATATTCTAATATAAAACATCTATAAATATAGATTTATAGGTCATGTTTGTATATATAATATATAAAATTTATACATTCTGCCTCCACTTTCTGGTATCATAAATATTGGTTTGCTGTATTCATGTGAACGGGGTAATGCACGGCATAATGCAGAGGTGGAGGGATTTTTCCACGGAGAACCCTGAAGGGGGCAACTTCCCTTTCTCAAAAATTTTGGAAGTCGTCGTCTAGGTAAAAGCCAAAATAGGAATAATTTTGCCTTCATATTTCAAACTCATCATCTAGATGAAAGCCAAAATAGTCAAAGCATCTCTGTGTGGGCTTAGATTGTATTTATCTCTACATGATTTTCTCTTCTATATAAGAAGAAACACGCTTGGTAATTTGCATCATCTTTGAGCTGAGATCTAGTTTAGCTTATCGCTACTCCTGTGAAGAAGGTAAGAGGGTAGTTTGAGATGGCAATTGCAAAGGATTATAATGTGGAGGTAGTCAAAAGAGAAAATGTATTGCCCTCTATTGTAAACGAAGAGCGTGTTCTTCAATTAAGCAATATGGATCTCACAATTCCTCATGTTCGTGTGCATGCCTTCTTCTGTTATGAGAAGCCCTCCCAAACTAGTTTTGCCACTGTTCTATCGAATCTGAAAAGTTCTCTGTCTAAAGCATTTGTGTCTTGCTATGCTTTTGCTGGAAGATTGGTCAGCCATGGTGTTGGGGAGTTACAGATGGTATGCAATAACAAAGGGGCTGAATTTTCAGAAGCTTATGCTGACACTTCTCTTACACAAGTGGAGTTCTACAATCCCATTGCAGCTATTGAGGGAAAGCTAGTTCCTCAACTTGTAAATGACTCTCAAGGAAATGGCACTCCAGTTTTTGCTGTTCAGGTAATTACAGAATGTTTCGATTTTATACATCAATTGTAATCTTGCTTCAATGCACTAAAAGCTTTGTTTAGATTTTATACATCAATTCTAATCAATATTATATCATTTTATTAGAATTTTAATCCACTAAATGTTTGAAAATTGTAGGTAACAGAGTTTAGGTGTGGCGGGATAGTTGTGGGCTGTACTTTCGATCACAGGATTGCAGATGCATTCTCGGCCAACTTATTTTTCACATGTTGGGCCAATATTTCTAGAAATGAGCCAATTGAGTCCATAACTCCAAGCTTTACGCGCTCAATTTTAGTCCCTAGAGACCCCCCAAATTATTGTTCTGCAATTGACAAAATGTATATGAAGGTGCAACCTTTACCACACTCAAACATGCAAATCCCTCGGCCTGCTCTAGCAAGTAGAATCTATTACCTTAGTGCCAGGGATATAGAAAAGCTCCAACTCAACGCGAACCAGCATGGGAAAAGTTATACAAAATTGGAGGCCTTTTCCGCTTACTTTTGGAAACTATTAATTCAAAGCCAAAAGATGGAGGACACAATAAATTGTAATATAGGTATTGCTGTAGATGGGCGTTCTCGTTTAACAAAGATGGGAATCCCTGCTAACTACTTTGGAAATCTTGTATTAGCCCCTTTTGCTAGCGCTAAAGCTGAGGACATCAAGAAGGAGCCACTTTCTTGGACTGCAAAGTTAATTCACAATGCAATATATAGTTTAGCAAATGAGGAGTGTTTTCAAAGCCTAGTGGATTTTATTGAGATATCAAAACCATCATTAGTATTTCCAAGGATATATAGAAACAAAGATGAACCTTTCATTGTGGTATCTTCTGGGCTGCGTTTTCCCTTGTATAAGGTTGATCATGGATGGGGAAAACCCAATTTAGCAAGCTACTTTTTACCTTATACGCCAGGTTATGTTATGCCAACCCCTAGTCCTTATGGAGATGGTAGTTGGATAATATACGTGAACGTCCTAGTTGATCAGTTAAACGCTATTGAGTCCCACCCCAACTTCCTTCTACGGCCAATCTCACCAAACCTTTTTGGTGGTCAGAAAAGTGTATAACTTCAATCATTAAAGTATTTTAATGGTTGTATGATTGCTTTCACTACGAACCTGTATTCCTTTAATGTTCTGATATCTATTCATATAATGAGAAAACGGCTTTCATTCTTCTTCTTCTTTTCTATTTCGCACTATAGAAGGGACATGGATTCCAACTAAACTTTTGTTCTATTGAAGAGACTGTAGAATCCCATTTATTAATCGGTAAACATAGGAAACTTCCCTCTATTGAGAGGAAGCCAGATTGTATTAGTAAAAATAAAAGCCATTCTCCATAAGAACATTGGATAGGCGAGAAAGGTTGAAAGGAGGCAACTTATGTATATAAGCAGGTGAGGTATATCTTAGATCTTAAAGCTTAGAATATCAAGTAATCATTAATAAAATGCACAAGCCTCATCAAATCATTAAAATCACAAAGTCAATATTTACGTACGGCAGATACTACACCAAACAATTTCCGTGTCAGCTTTTGATACTTTTTAAACATTTCCATGTTAAGTCAGTATTCAGATAAAGGCAAAAGGAACCTTGAAATTTTAGGTGGAGAATCTATTGGTGTGGGCTTTTGAACTATTTTCCTAAAAATCCTATGCATCCTTATCACATCCTCGTGGAAGGAGGCCTCCACGTGCACCCTACATGGCATAAAAAGTAAATTAAAATATATATGTATTTAAAGAAAAGGAGAAGAGGACGAAACATGAGACAAGGAGGTAAAACGTGTGGGCATGGGCGCTAGTAAGGAGAAGGGGTTTTGTTCACCATGCCATTATTGGGGAATATCATCACATCTAGGAAGAGATGGGAGAAAGAAACAAGGTGTGTAAAGGTGTAGAATCCGCTCTTCAGTCATTATAATTTTTTTATTACAATTCACAACTACATGTTAAATGAACCATCATTATGATAATGATTCCATGCTATCACTCAAAAGCTTAGCTTACACTAGGAAGTGTTAAGCTCCTAATATTAGGGTCATCCCTTGGCCCAAACCTAAACCTCAAGGGTTCATTCGTGATGACCCTATCTACATATCCCCTTTGGGAAATTAGAGACTTTGTAGTTCATACTCCAATGTTAGAGGGAATTCAATCTCTCCTCTTGTATGAGATCTCTAATCTCGCTGTTAATTAATGATTATTTGTTACGCATAAGTTATCAACATTGTCCAATTATTATAGATTGATAACAATTTACCATCAAGTGTTGGTTCTATGCCATACCTTACCAATCATTAGTGTACAAACACAATCAAAATATCAACTTGCAACATTAGAATATGAATACAATATAGTTTTTATTCCAATAATGAAGTCGTTATCACCTATGTTGTGAAGTAACCATAAGCCTTAGCTTGTATTAAATAAATATTGAGCAAGGAAGATGATGCTCATACAATGTTAAAGGAATGTAACATTCTAAGAAGAATATATGAGCATACTCCCATTATCAACCATTATAATAGAAATTATTTTCAATATCATTACATACATCCCAAGGAAAACCCTCTAAGATGATATCTTACTTATTCCAACTGCATATTCTATCACGATCTTAGATGTACTCATGAATTGGAAAACCAAAACCAGTAAAATCTATAAATATGAACATGACCATACAATAGAGTTTCATTACAAGATAGATTTGGTTTAGGTTAAAAAAATGACAAAATATCTCATCCTAAGAGAATTGAGAGTATTTTAGAGGTATCTTAATCATTTTGACTGGTAAAGGAAATTAGTAATCCAACAAAAATGAACATAACTATTCCTGAATTCCATTTCAAATTAAAACTTCATGGTCAGACACTTAAGATGGGTGAAAATTTCAAGACAACTTTTTTGTATATGTGGCTTTGAAACCATTCATAAGAAAAATAGAAAAAATATAGAAATGAGATGTGCTTTGGAGAACTAAAGTGACTAAGTTCTTCTCAAAGACATGTCTTTACTTTAGCACAATAGTGAAAAACAAAAGATTTTTGTTTGTCAAGAAAATTCTTTGAATTATGAACTTAACCATTAATTACAATATATTCTAAACTCCTCTTAAAATATTTAAATGGATGGGGAACACTTTAGTATAAGGACATGTTCCTTTCTTATTCAATAACTCTCAATTAGGTAACCATATTTAATTAAAAGTGAACTCATCACCATTGAAGAGTATCCAAGCTTCCTTGAAACTAATCACAATTAAGAAGGTTCCTTCCTTCATCAATTCTAAATAGTAAAATTGAAATGTGAAAGGAGTATTTTTAGGTAGACAACTAAGCATCAATACTTTTGAAACAATCATCTAAACAAGGCAGAACCATTGATAGGTGGATCTTTTGAACAAGATAAAATTAGTTTGAAGAGTACTAACAACCATTAAAGGGGTGAATGGATTCAACCATGTTACTAGGGTTTAGCAAGGAAACAATTAAAATATGAAGAGGCTCATAGTAGTTAAATGAGAGGAAGAAACATTACAATCATCAAATTATGAAACAAATTTGAAAGCCTTAAGGAAAGTGATGACTCCAAGTGTTAGTTCCAAAAATTGTAGATTCCAAATCCTAAGAGTATAGCAGGCTCTATGATCAGATTTAGCAATGTTTTGTCCAACGAACAAAATCAACCAAAGTGATTGGAATTTCCTACTCTTCAGGCTCTGTTATGCCTAGGTGGGTATGCCTTGATTACTTAATGAATGTAAACTCCTATGATTGGATATTAAGTAGATTAAACTTATGCAATCATTCCAATTAAATCATCATCTTCCCAATCTACTCCAATGTGGCATGAGGGTTTTGAGTTAGATAGCTTGAGTGTTGAAACTAACTACTACCACTGCTAAATTGCTAATTCTAGAACTAAAAGTTGGATATGTATGTGTGAAGTTTTCTAAAGTGTTGTATTAAATTTGATCAATGTCTTATCTTATTCAGTAATGGAGTCAAGATGTAAATGATGCATGTATCCTCCTTCTGGTTGTAACTCTAATTATTTGGCACTGTTAAAGTTTATTACTTGCATAAACTTGCAAATATGTAATTATCAGACTCTTCTTGTCGATCCAAATAACTCTCCTAGGTTATTGTGACTTATTTAAAAGGATGTAATTCTTTGCTTGAAGAAACCAATCAAAATGAATCACATAGAGGCAACAAATGTGTCTTGACGAATTAAACATAATACTTGATACATTCAATTTGAATAACAAGACAATAATCAGACTTGAGACAACAAGATAACCATTCACAATAATATCAACCAATAACTAAGACAAGAATTTGGGCACCAAATTAAGTTTTCTTCTCTGTTGATTGCTTCAATTTTTTTTACAATATCATAAGTCTTTTCTATGTGTTCTATTCTACATGTCTCTATGATGATGATATCAAAACTCAGTCTTGGTTTCCTTTTTATATATGGGAAGCAACAAGCTTCAAATTGTTTACAAAATAAGGAAACTTTTTAGATTGCATGCCCCTTCATAGAAACTAAACCATTAATTTTGTTAAAACATGTTTAAAAGAAACAAATGAAAAGAGACAAAGTAGAAAATGTCAATTGAGAGCCCACAAAACTTGCAGTGCACTTAAAGTCCATTAATCAACATGGGGTACCTGTGATCATCTTGATCTAGCAAGGTACCTTTTTTCATAATAAAGTGTTTCAAGCCTTAATTGTCTCTCTGCAATAGCTCCAAGACCTATTATTCTAGAGGAGCAAGATACTTCTGCTCCCACTGGTAGACTATATAATCATGAGGCCATTTGTATTTTTTTATCTTTGATATACTTTCCAGGTGACCTTTCCATCTGCTATCTAATAACCCTTTGGTATCTATAATAAACTTCGAATACCCAACATCTAGTGCTATTATTCCATCCATAATAAAATTGACACTATGGAGATTTAATTGACCATCATTTTGTAAATGAGTGATACAATCAGAAACAATTTTACCAAATTCATGTTTCCACTCATTGAGGTCTTTTAGCTGATCATCATGTTTAAATATCATCAGCACAAACCACTACTTCAATGTATGAAATGAATCCATCTTTGTTTTGATCTTTTGGTCTTCACCAGATATATATGGGGATTCATCTATGACCATCTTGACAATTTTCTTAGTAGGTTTTAAGCCCATGGGAGCTTCAAAACTTCTTTGCAAAACATTACATATGGTTATCAAATTATGATATATTGGCCGCCACTTATTTCAAAGAAGGGTTACAATATAGGCATATGAGTCTTCATTTGATCAACTGCTTGTCACAATGTGATGTAACACTCATGCACATTTTCTAATTTTTCTATAACTAATTCAATACTGTGATCTAATATTTTCTCCAAGACATTGAGGAATTGATTCCTCACTCCCTATGTAGTCTCCTTATTGGCCTTCTTCAAGTCTTCAAATTCTTCCCTTAATGCACTCACTTGCTCAGTAGAAATATTATCTATGTGGACTGATTGATCAATTGGAGGCTAGTACAATATCACTTCTTTACATTGTGAAGGTCTCACTCCCTTTAATTTCTCATTTAATCTCACATTCTCCATGAACAATTTATTTACCACATCATTCAAAAATTTATGTTTCTTTTCATATTCAATCAATTTGCTCTCCATCTCCTTAATAGTTTCTTGAGTAAACATGGTTGAATGCATTGTCAAGGTCGCAGCTTCTAAGGTAGATGTGTCTTTCAATGTTTTTACTACAGAGCTTCCCCTCATCTCTTGTACCATATCTAGTAGCCCAAGTTTTTGTGTATTTCTTTGCTTGGTCCAAAATTCTAGGGTTTCAATCTTAGGTTTATACGTTGTGCAACTCATTCCTTCATCAAAATAAAATTCAGTAATCATCATGGGATCCTCTTGTGTTCTTACTTTGTCAAGCAAGAAAATCTTCATTAATTCCATCCCAAGGATAATGAGTATATCACTTTTTAAAACTATCTCCCTAGCCTCCTATGGACTAACATCAACCTCATTGATTCTCAACTGATTGAAAGTGGGCTACAATCTGACCATGTTGAGATTCCTTAGTGATCATCTTGTTTATCTCTTTTCTTTCTTCAAACTCTTTCATTTTCATATTGATCTATAAATCCTTAAATTCATGATTTTTAATGAACTCATCCTCTTCTAGAAATATCGGAGCTGCAATTATCCTCTCATCATCATGCATTTATCTTTCCCCCTACATATAGATATCAATTCCAGCCTCTAGATTATGAGTTTTTGTCTCATGGATTGGCTGATCTACTTCAATATCATCTTTCAAGTGTCTTGGTAAACTTGCCACTTCTTCTATAACTCCAACTTCTTCACTCATTGCATTTGAAACTAAGGGACTTGGATCTTGTGTTTTTGTCTTCATGGGGAGTGGTTGCTCTGGAGATGATTCAGGAAGAGCATCATGTATTGAAGAAGTGTTTCGAGGAAGCTTAGAAATTAAAACTCCACTTGACCTTTTAGGAGGTAGTTTGGTGGGACTTTTGATTTTTGTTGTGGATTTGAAATATAGTTCATCAAAATTATCAATCATCTAATTGATCCTTTTAAGAGGATATGTTTCATCTACATGAAATTCTAGGAAGTCAATATTTGTCTCCTTGTTTTCCTCCTCCAACTTAATTAATATTTACCATTTTCTCTTTCTCTAAAATACCTCTTGGAAAGTAAAGTATTTTTTTATTACATCTTACTCATAATCAACTTGATGGGTAATCCTAGTCTTTGTAAGGATTATTTTTATTACAATGTCCATGTGACCCTCAAGGTCAAACACCCTTTCTTTTTCAGAACTAAGAGAGTAATTTGTTTTAAGATAATTCTACAATTCCTCAAGAGAATAATATCCAATAGACAATTCTCCACACACTCTCAAATTTGGTAGGAATGTTCCCTTTTTATTTTTATGCATAACTTCCTTCTCCATCCATAGCATCTGCCACATAAACTCTAAGAAGTCTAGTTGAAGGGGAACAAATTTAGGCAATATATGTGGAGCCTATGGACATCCATAAATTATTATTATTGTGACATAAATGGCATTGAAGAAACAATTAGAAAAGTTGTGGGTATGGCCTTCTTCTGGCTTCAATGCGAAAGGTCTCAACAATTGCGGTATGGGTGTGTGTAACCTTGGTGATGGGTGGCCAAGAATAGTCATAACTCTATTCACAAAATCATCATGGAATACTACATAGTTATAGTTCTTGCAACTACTGTCCCACATATAACACCAATGTTGTACATGCATTATATTTCCTCATTCATCAAATTTTCCCAAGCACATTGTTTTAGTCCATCTATCTTTGTTTTGATATATGAACCATAGATTGTTGGGACTAGGAATGCTAGGTCTCTTTTGTTTAATTAGGGTCTTTCACCTAAGGAAAATATACAGATCCCACACCTAGAATATAGATGGTTCACTCAATCTAAGATATGTGTGATGAATTTAGGACTAAATTCAATGTTATAGATGTAGCTAATTGATAATATTGATTGATTAAGTATGAAAAACCTAAGAAACGCGACTTGTTTGAAAACACATTTTGTAATGCAATAATGAACTTGAAATAAATGTAAAACTTAACAGAAATGAACCAAACTGAAAGTGTGCACCTGGAATCTTGAAGGAGGTTGTGAATGACATTTGAAATGTTTTTGATGTTGACTTTCAAGCTTGGAGGGACTCATTCGCCATTCTGAGCGAATTAGTCCTAGTTCAGCCAAAATGTGCTCAAACCCGTTTCTGACAAAAGGGTATCAGAAAATGCAGAAAACACAAAATTGACTTGGAAGTGGGACTCATTTTCCACCCACGGTGAATGAGTCCACTTTTGAATCTCTATATTTCCAAAAGTGGAATTTGGAGCTTCCGATCTGCACTTTGACTTCCTATAGGTGTCTGCTTCAGAAACTTTGATTTAGGAGTTTGAAAATGATATTTTGTTGATATTTTGACTTTTTGAATGAAGAGAATACTTGAGAAACCTTGCAACTTGATCCTCAATAATTTTCAAGCTTCCAAGAAACCCAAATCTGCAAACACACAAGACAAGAAGAAGAGATGTTGAATGTTAGGACATGGGGGTTTTCCTTGGTCAAACCCCTTCGAGATAATTAAACCAAAATGATGAAAGAATGGGATGACACATGTAATAATGGAATTTATTACCTTTCCATGATTTTTTTATCTTGGATTTCCACAACAATGGAGGAAGATTCAACCCTTGAATGTCTTTAGGAGCTTTCATGATGTCTTGCAATGATAAAACCCAAAGTTGCTTGACATAAGATAGAAGAATGATGGATGAATGAATGATAAAAGATAAGAGATGTAAAAATGATTTAAAACACATATTTATTGTCAATTCACCTTTTTTACCCATTAATACCTCATCACAGGCTGACATGAAGTAATATTAAACTTAAATTTTACTTTTTCTTGGTCAAAGATCAAAATTGAGCCAAATGAGACTCATTCACCAAACATGGTGAATGGGTCCCACTTGGATGGGACTGATTCACCATGTATGGTGAATGGGTCCCATAGGGGCCAATTTGATAGCTCAGATGCCATGAGATAATAAAATAAGGTTTAAAATGCAACTTTGTCGAGTATTTGATCAATTTGAGCCTTGGGATGCACAATATGGGTTAATATGGGACTATTAGTGATGATGTGAAGTTCAATTAGGGCTTGGGACTCAAAATTCAATGTGAAAGTGTGATTAAACACACTTTACAACACTAAAATGAGGTCCACATAGCCTAGGAAGGCACAAGAACTAATGTGAATGTGTAAGACACATTACAACACTAGTTTAACATTAAGTTTATCTTAAAATCCTTCTAAATTGATGTGATAATTTTTATTAAACACATTTTATAATGTTGAACTATGGAGAAATGGGTTCATTCAGTCTAGAAAAGTGTGAAAGCATCTTACAATACTTTACAACACCTTTACAAGATGTTGAAATTATGTTATTCAATTTGCAAGGGTCCAAGACCTAGTGTGGATGCATAAAATGCCTCACAACACCCGAATCAAGGCCTCATTAAGTCAAATTAATAACAAGTCAAGCAAAGGGTCCCTTTTTCTATGACACATTTAGCCCCCACTTTAGAGAGAGGATTAACTTGCTTCAAACTCACACTAAAGTAGAGATTCAAGAGAGATCCACATGTACAAATGTAGATGAAAAAGAAGGACAAAGATCAAAGGAGGTTGCAAAAGCCCCCACGATCCAATATTCTAAGTAAACCATCAAGATACATAATCGTGCAATGGCAAGAAAGAAGATGAAAAATGAAAAGGTGGATCAAGCTTCGATCGTTTATCCAACTAGTTGTGGATTA
The DNA here is from genome assembly GCA_007258455.2 of Sequoia sempervirens. NCBI lineage: Eukaryota > Viridiplantae > Streptophyta > Pinopsida > Cupressales > Cupressaceae > Sequoia > Sequoia sempervirens. The sequence continues at coordinate 179,208 of VDFB02323866.1, forward strand.
GATCTAGGCTTGTTTACTTAGAAAAAGAAATGGATAGTCACTCTAGGGTGATGGAACTCTTGGTTGTCCGCTAGGTGAGAAGTCCACAACATACTCACTTTGGGGCATGGTACTTCTATTTGTCCGTAGGGTGAGAAATCCCATAAAGTGAGAAACATACACTAATTGGTATTCACTCACAAACAAAAAGGTGGCTATGGGGAAAGTTGTGTTGTTGAATTGGCTTCCAAATCAACCATATCAAATTTATACCTCCTGATAAGTTTAACAAGGTGCGACAAATGAAAATGGTGATTTTTGAGCTCTATGGGGTAAGCAAAACTTCGTATATGGTTGACACTCATAGACATTGTAAATGCAGGTTAGTATAAGGATTGTTCAAAGGGATTGTGCTTAGTTCATGCAAGATCTCATCTTAGGGGACATTGTGCTTAACATCTCCAAGAGAGGATGTGTCAAAGAAGTATCACGCTCTTAGAGGGAATCAAGCCCAATGACTTTTCCAAGAAAAGGATGCATCGCAAGAAGAAATCACATAATGAAATGTGAGTGGTGATGTATTCCCCCACTTTAAAGTGGTTGTGAACACCAGTACTGTGAGAAATTTCTTTGAAGTAGTAGAATATAAAAGAAGACATGAGAGCTTACTCGGAAAGCCCTATGCCAATTTATATGTTTTTGATAATTTATGTCATGAAAAAGAGAAGTATGTCATATGCGAGACAACTTAAGGCATGTCGTCCACATCTCAAGCTTGCTCTTATGTATTCATGAAAGGTTAACGAGTAGCCCAAAGGAGGCTACAACAAGTGACATATGAGGACAAGGCTTGCTAAACCCCTTGCCCCCACTGAGTGTAGGATAAAGGTGAGCCGAAACGATTGATAAAATGCAAGCTAGAGTAAAAATCAATAGCAATTAGAGGAATGAGGTGCCTCCACATAGGGAAGCATACCAAACTCCTAAAAATGTTGTATTTTATGACTCAAGGTATTACATTCATTAGTTGAGTGATCATGAACTCTATGGTGGGCAGAGAAGGAAGCCTTGGAATAGCATTTCTTACGAGTTCTAGGAGGGAGGGTGATCAAGTGATCTTGGAGGAGTCTCAACAAAATACCCACTTGATCAAGAGGAGAAGGTGGTCTTGTGATTTTCTTGAAAGATACATCTTGTTTAGTATTGAATGTCATACCTACACAAGTTTCTCTAGATTATGAGATTTTATTCTTTCCATTATAGGAAGGTATAAAATATAATGAATTCAAATCATGAACATTTTGCAAGATGACATTGACATTAAGCGAAGGTGTAGTTGTGATGTTTGGGAAAGGATGATGTTCAAGACCACTAGTTGTTAAGGATGATTCAGGAATGTGTTGTGTTAAATTGTTGATGTGGACTAAAGGTGGGTAGAGGATGAGAGGGTTGTTAGGATGTCCCATGGGGTATGTATGAGATCCATTGATCAAAGGGGATCTAGTGGACACTTGTTCATGTATAACCTCAATGGTCTTGGTTTGATGTATTTCTAAGGAAGGGAAGTCAAGAATCACTTGTTGAGTAAAGGAAGACACATCATTATTGTTGTCATATTATAGTAGCATGATGTTCTCCCTATGAAGAGACCTTTTAGGAGAACAACAAGCCACATGTGTTTGACAATTAAGACTTGGTTCTTCTACAATAACTTCAGTGCCAATAGGAGAAGGATCAATGATGGGATTATGAAGAGGGGGATGATTATGAGAAGGTGCTAGGTGAGTGTCCATTGTCATTAAGGTCTCATTCTCTTGTTCCATATTATCTATCCTACTAAGAGAGCTTGTAATATGTTCATCCAAGTTTGACATGTGTAATTTAGCTTTGTCACAAGTGGGGGAGGCATCAAGAAAAGGACCACTATGGTTTGCAAATAGATCTTCCCAAATGAGAGGAGCATTAGGGAAGATAGGATCAACGGTTTCATGATTCTTAATAGGGATGTATTCTAACACCAACCTATCCTCTTTACATCAAGGAGGGATATTAGGAGATGAAAAAGTTTGATTGTCATGACCATGGAGATTTGGTAAGGTAATACTTAGGAATGTTTCTATGATCTCATGTTCTTGTTGTCTAAAATATTCCAAAGGGGAATAAGGAGATGGACAATCAAGACCCTCGAGACTTGTAACTTCTTGCACCAAGATACCTTTGTCACTAATAGGAGAGGTATTAGGAGAAGAACAAGTATGATTGTTATGATTGTCAACACTACTATTCTCTCCAATGGGTAATGTAAGATTAAGGATTGGATTAATGGTTTGATTATGTTGCTTAAAGTCCTCATTTTTGCAATCAAAAGCAAAATCATAAGATGGGATACTATGCTTATAAAATCCATGTTTAATTAGATCAAGAGCATATCTTTTGAAAGAAAAAATTCTAAAAAATGAAAGAAAGTGCAATGCAATACAATTTTTAGTTTGTAACCAAGCTATTTTTCTGTTTACACAATGCAACAATCTGAAAATGATATGTTATGAATGCAAAAGTGAAATTAAGCAATGCATGAAATGAGCCATTTTCAGCTAGATTTAACAAAATGCATGTTATAGAAATGCAATTAACTGATATGGATAGGTTAAGGCACCAAACAAAACCTTAAAAATAAAGTTCTATAAAATGCAGTTCAAAAGGGACTTATTCACCCAAGGTGGCGAATCAGTCCTAGCATGGACTTTTTTTAGAATTTTCAAAAAAAATTGGGTGGTTTTTATGTGTTTATATTTTGATGATGGAGACCTAATTGAAAAATGCAGGATTTCAGGGCATGGAAATGAATTTAGATTCCAACAATGCAATCTAAATGCACTTTTTATGAATGCAAAATTTAACACCTAGCATGCAAATAAATCATGCAAACCCTAATGCAAGCTAGATCTATGATGAAGAAGGAAAAAAAATCAATCAACAAAGCATTCAAAAAGTAGGTTCACCGAAGTAGGTTCACGTCAAGTTCACCAAAATGAATCATAGATTTTTGGAACTAGGAATTCTAGGTCTCTTTTGTTCAATTAGGATCTTTCACCTAATGAAAAGAGATAGATCCCACACCCAAAATCTAGGTGGTTCACTCAATCTCAGATATGTGTGATGAATTTAGGACTAAATTAAATGTTCTAGATGCAGATAATTGATAAGATTGATTGATTAACTATAAAAAACATAAGAAATGTGACTTGTTTGAAAACATATTGTGTAATGCAACAATGAACTAGAAATGAATGCTAAACTTAACAGGAATTTACCCAACTGAAAGTGTGCACCTGGAATCTTCAAGGAGGTTGTAAATGACCTTTGAAATGTTCTTGATGCTGATTTTTAGGCTTGGAGGGACTCATTCACAATTTTGGGCGAATCAGTCCCAGTTCTACCAAAATGTGACAAAACTTGTTTTTGACAAAAGCGTATCAAAAAATGCAAAACACAAAAAATTGACTTGGAAGTGGGACTCAGTCGCCACCCATGGAAATGTAGTCCACTTTTGAATCTCTATATTTTCAAAAGTTGAATCTAGAACTTCTAATCTACACTTTGACTTCCTATAGGTGTTTGCTTCTGAAACTCTAATTTATGGGTCTAAAAATGAGTTTTTGTTGATATTTTGAGTTGTTGAATGAAGAGAAGACTTGAAAAACATTGCAACTTGATCTTCAAAGATTTCCAATCTTCCAAGAGACCCAAATTTTTAAACACACAAGACAAGAATAAGAGATGTTGAATGTTAGGGCATGGGGGTTTGCCTTGGTCAAACCCCTTTTAGATAATTAAACCAAAATGATGAAAGAATGGAATGAAACATGTAATAATGGAATTTATTACCTTTACATGATGTTTGATCTTGGATTTCTGCAACAATGGAGGATATTCAACCCTTGAATGTCTTTAGGAGCTTTCTTGATGTCTTGCAATGATAAAACCCAAATTCGCTTGACTTGAGATAGAAGAATTATGGATGAAGTAATAATAAGAGATAAGAGATGTCAAAATGAGTTAAAAGACTTATATTTATAGGAAATTCACGTATTTTACCCGTTAATACCTCATCATAGGCCGACATGAAGTAATATTAAACTCAAATTTTAATTTTTTCTTGGTCAAAGATCAAAATCGAACCAAATGGGACTCATTCGCCACACATGGTCAATGGGTCCCACTTAGATGGGACTGATTCACCATGCATGGAAAATGGGTCCCAAAGGGACAATTTGATAGCTCAAATGCCAAGAGATAAGGAAGTAAGGTTTAAAATGCAACTTTGTCAGGTATTTGATCAATTTGAGCCTTTGGATGCATAATATGGGTTAATATGGGACTATTAGTGATAATGTGAAGTTCAATTAGGGCTTGGGACATAGAATTCAATGTGAAAGTGTGATGAAATACACTTTACAACACTAAAATGAGGTCCACATGGCCTAGGAAGGCACAAGAACTAATGTGAATGTGCAAGACACATTACAACACTAGTTTAACATTAAGTTTATCTTACAAGCCTTCTAAATTGATGTGATAATGTTTATTAAACACATTTTATAATGTTGAATTAGGGAGAAATGGGTTCATTAAGTCTAGAAAAGTGTGAACGCATCTTACAATACTTTACAACATCTTTACAACATGTTGTTGAAATTATGTTATTCAATTTGCAAGGGTCCAAGACCTAGTGTGGATGCATAAAATGCCTCACAACACTTAAATCAAGGCCTCATTAAGTCAAATTAATCCCATGTTAAGCAAAGGTTCCTTTTTTCTACGATAGAGTATAATATCAAATGACATGCCAAATAATATTACCTAAAATTTATAGGGGCTCTATCTTCCTTTACTTGTAATAATCCTTCATGAAATGCCTTCTCAGTGTATGAAGCAAGATCATATTCATTTTTTTTTAGGGTTCTATATTCCCATAGCCATCATCATCAAACTAATGGGCATCTTTTCTTGTTCATCTATCCCAAGTACTTGACATATAGCATAATAGTGTCTCTTGAGATAAAGTTGAAAATACCCTACAATAAATGACTCAATGGTAGAGGGGAGATGGGTATCAGCTTATTGTTAACACCCCTTTTCATGTATATGGGGAGTTCATCACTTCTGTATGTTTTCCTTAATATTTTATACTCTTGCTTAGCTTTCTGCAAGTCAATCTTAGCAAGGGCCTCTTTTTTTAGATTAAAAACACTCAATGATTGTTACTTTTGTCAACACTACTAATGGTGAACCATATGAAATCCTTATAGACCTAGTAGCAGGATGGTAATTTTCTGCTACTACTTTAATGAACTCGACATCTATGAAAACATTAGGGGAAATTAACTTGGCTAGATCTAATGACCATGGGTTTGAGACTAGAATTTTTCTATCCCTCTTGTCATAGAAATACCAAAACATCTCCCACCCTAAGATATGAATAATGGAATCCCTACAATGGAGAACTACATCCTTGAAAACCTTCTTAAACCATTTGTCTATAGAATTAGGTAATATATCCAATATTGACTATTGTAATGGCCTCTTCTTCATTTTTTGGGCCTATAGGTTCTTCATTTCTAGTTGCGAGTTCATTCTTCTTGGGTGGTATAGTGTAGAGTTTTTTTTTAATCAAAACTTCAAGTTTCTAATTACAACATTCAATCGTCAAATGCTTCAAAATTTTCTCATAGAAGGTGTTTGTATGCTTACTCGATGTGTTCCAACTTCCAGAGATTTTTCTCCAAGAACTCTTGAGCTCCACACAAGACAATTCCTTGCAAATGATTATAAAAAAAAAAATCAATTCTAGATTTAATGTCTTCTTTTGCTCATTCACGTTGACATTAATACTAAATTCATGCTAAATATTTTATTATTTTCTCATATTTTGAGTTTGAATGTGCACCATTGATTTTATAAGATCTGATAGTTGACAATAAGATGTATTTAATGTAGCAATTGGTAATGATGCCTTGATAGGTGGTATCATAGTACCACTCTATATCATTACAACTATCATGAGGTAGCAATATTGTAGTGGTGTCATTTTATTCTT
>VDFB02323867.1:0-26805 GCA_007258455.2 Sequoia sempervirens
ACATTATTGTGGAAGAAGAGAATATAATATTTGGGACACTTCTTCTAATGAATTTGCAGGTATAATATTCTATAGTGGATCCTATAGACATGAAATACATTCTTTTTTCTTTGGGTCCCTACCATAATTATTCTATATGATATGGTCAATTAAGTCATCCTCATCTTGGTTTTTCAATAGGGGGTTGCATTCTATTGTCATGAGAGTTTGCACAGAATAGTGGTCTTCTTAATCCAAATTAGGCCATATAGTCTACTCTAGATTTTTATGAGGTTGGGCTAGTGGATAGAGAACCAATTTCTTGGTCACTGTCCCATTGGATATTATCATGTTCCCAGACCTAAAACCTATGAATGCTTCAACTGTTGCTAATAATGGTCTACCTAAAATAAGTGGATATCCTGTAAGGTTGACCTTTGGCTACAAGACTATGAAATCTATAGGATACTCCCATGAATCTAATGCTATGACTAAGTCCTCAATGATCCACTCAAGTTTCACTATTGACCTATCTGCCAAGTGTAAAATAGTTGGTATAGGTCTAAGGGTAGCAAGCTGAAGTAGTTACATTGTTTCCTGAGTCATGACATAAATAGTTTCCCCTAAGTCAATCAAGGTGTTCTTAATAAGGGTCCCATTTATCTTAACATCCACTACTAGACTTCCAAGGTATGTGTATTGAGGGACAATTATATTCCCTAGCATAAAATCAGCAAGGTTACTTAGGACATAAATTGTCTAAGGGTCATTCCTCTTTCTCCCTAGTTTCTTAAGACAAAGGTCTCTTACTATCTTGGTATAGATTGGGATATCCTTTATATCTTGAATGAAGTGGATTTTGATACTAACATCCTTAAGCTAACTTGATAGGTCAGCCTCAACTTGGGTATGATGTTTTTGAATGGCTAGATGATTAGGGAAAGGAGGCTCTGAACTTGAGATAGTCTAGTTTACCTGATTTGACCTAGGCTCTAGAGGTGAATTTCCTAAAGCTTTAATTGTGGGTTCCTCATCTACCATCGTAGTGATTTAATGGGATGAAGGCCTAGCTAGTATTTTCTCTTACCTAAGGTGGAAATCACTCACCTCAACCCCATAAGTGGGGTATTGTATTGCATCATTAGTATATGCTTATTGGACATGCTTGTTATCAGGGTTAGGTGTAGGTTGGGCAAGTAATTGTGGTGCTCTTGGTGGCTAAGATGTTGGGTTTGATGGATTGGGAATGATAGCCTATTGTTGAGGCTAAGAAGGCATCAAAGGTTGTTAGTAATTCATATTTTGGTGTTGCCTCTATTGGCCCTTTTTCCATTGTGGTTTTCACTGATTTTGATGAATTTCCAATTGAGGTAACTAATTGGAACCTTGGAAATTTTGTTGTGACCATACATTTAGTTTTTTTGTTCCATTTTTGTTGAGGGTTTTGCCATTGGTTTTGGTTATTTGGCCAAGGATGGGAATTTCAACTAGAGAAATTCTTATTTCCAATTGAAAAATATGTATTAAAATTTAGAGGGTCTTGTGGCATACCTTGTCTTGGTTGTCATGGCCTTCTTTGTACAATATAGAAAAACTGTCCATCTTCACCTTCTAGTGGCTAAAAATATGGTTTCTCTTATTTTTCTTTTGTAATACTTGCCACCCTTTTACACTTGTAGTTATTTTTTCTTTGTCTACAATTGGGGTAGTATTCAGTAAGTATTGCTTCAACCTCCTCCTACTTATTCTTTACATGTAGAGTTTCCAACTAAGTAGCTAAATGATTTATAATATCTTCCTTCATGTTGGATAGTAGGTTACTTAACTCCACTCTTGAAACCCTGTTAGATGTTTTGCCAATGGTAGATGTTCTTTCCCCCTTGACCTTTTGGTAAAGGTCCTTGAGTAATTTCTATAGACCTTTCAGATATCTTCAAAGGGTAACTGAGATGCATCTCTTGCCCAATAATATTTAGGGAATCCATGCAATCATCATTGATTCCTCTTAAAAACATAAGCTTCAAGGATTCATCTAAGATTCTATTCTATGGGTTTTTCTTCAAGAAGAATTCAAAACTTTCTACATAATCCTCCAATGGTTCATCCTTTTTTTGAGTCATTCTAAAAATATGATCTCTTCTCCTATCAACTCCTCTATAATAGTCTTAGTATTTATCCAAGAATTTTGTTTTCATGGTGTTCTAGTCTGGAACAATATCTCTGCCCAATTCCATAAACCATCTCATTGTAGCATCCTTCAAAGTTGCAGGAAATAGCTTGAGCCTATGAGCATTAGTTGTGTAGTCATAGCTTCTACATAGGACATCAAACTCAAACAAGAATGTGTCTGGATACTTAGTTACCAAACCATAGAAGACTAGTAATATTGAAGGAGGTATATTCTTCAACACAGTAGCCCTCTCTTGGTTGATAATTGTAAATTCAAAAGTCACATGTTCTAGTGGATCATCCACTATTGCATCAACCATTGTTTGGAAGGTCCCCTTTGTGTTTGTAGTAGATGTTGGTGAAAGGAAATGTTCTTCTTCAAGTATACCCTCACTCTAATCAATGTGGTCACCAATATCTACTTTAGCTTGTTGGTTTGAGGGGAGGAATCTTCCCAAGGTGTCTCTATTCCTCTGCATACAATAGGTATGACTTTACAGTACAGTAATGGATTGTACACAATGTTAGTGAAATGTTCTAGTATTTGAAGGAATAAAACTTAGTTGTCCTAATATTGATAGAAAATTTAAACTAGGAAAGATTAAAAATAACATAAACTATTCTTTGAAAGTAGTACCATCCCTTGCATTAGTTCCAAAAATGTAGAGTCCCTACTAATGTCTAGTAAACTTGGTGGACATCACACAATTCGAAGGGAAAATTTAGCTAAACAGTCCACTTGAACCTTTGGAAAGACCATTGAATTATTGACCAGGGCTAGTAATCTTGTGATGGTACTACATTGTATGTACTTTCAAAGACTTAAAACTACCTAAATCATCCTAGTACAAGTTCTACACTTGCTAAGGAATCATAGAATTGTATGATGATGAGGAAAGTAATTTTGGTTCTATTGCTATGAGTACCTATAGTATAAGACTATAACTAATTACTATCAAAAAATGAATGTTGGAATTTAACTGATATTGATAACTAAACCTACACTTTGGAGTACAAAAAACTTAAGCAAACCAAAGCATAAATGTGAAACAAGAATTGCTCATGAATAATATAGAAATCTAATTAAAATACATTTATGAAATAACTACTACAATAGAAGTAACTGTACAAAAAAAGAAGTGAGGGACAGTTACCTTAAGTCGCCCTTGCTCCAGTGACTGCCTCCACTGATCTAACTCAAATCTATCTTCTTATATTAACACAATCATAATAACTCAAACCATTTATTGCACAACTCTAAAATACACATAAGATTCTGTTGAGATATCTTATTCATGAAATCATGATTGAACAATAAATATTGTCTATATAAGAACAACTAATTAAAAAATATCTACAAACTATCTATTCTTGAAAAGAATTAACTAACTCCTAATATCTCAACCACTGAGCCATGCATATAGGCACGAGGGGAGTTCATTAAAATAAGGACTCTAAATTGAAACCATAAATCACCACTCCCTATATATTAGAGGGTGATAAAGGCTTGCCAATCTATAACTGAAAAATGAAGAAGAGTCCAAGTAGAATTGAGTCTCTACTATAACATAACTAGAACGTGGACTAGTTTAATTAGTCACGTTAGACTCCTATCTACAACAGGGTTCTACTTTAGCATCTTTATTAGACATCATAATGATGCATAATCATCTTTATTAAGTGTCTCCATGTTGTAGTTGTTGTGCTTAATGTATTCTAGAACCTCCCCTACTTTGTTGTCTGAGGACTCCTTTGGCTGCGGGTTGCATGTCATAGTTGTTGTGAGTTACAGTCTACATCCTCTAGGTTGCAAAGAGTTAGTTCACAAAGCATGCACACAATACTAATAACCATAGCTAAGCACAAATATCCATTACAATTCATACATATCCACACATAAATTATGCAATAACCATCACATCATAACCATATTTCCATATACTTTAAATTAGGTTCAAAGTTGCATAATAAGCATAAAAGATAACATAGTGTAGAAATATGTATAAGATAAGTGTCTGAGAATGTCAATGAACTTGCATAAAAACATAAGAAAACTATCTAATGACTGGACTCATCAACTACATGCATACGTTCATGGAGGAGTATGATGACAACTTGTGAGAAAAATTATTATCAAGGGACAATCACTTGGTCGTATTGGATAATACTTTTAAGTGTTTAGAAGAATCTAAAGTTTGATTGAATCTGAAAAAGTGTGTATTTGGGGTGCAATATGGCAAGTTATTAGGGTGTATTGTCTCTTGTAGAGGTATTGAGGTTGATCCTATAAAATTAAAAGCCATCATGGACATATGCCTCCACCTATACACACTGAAAAGTGTCTCGAGCCTATGAACTCCATTTTTCCGTATCAACCCCCCTTCTTCCCTTCATAATTAAATAATTTTTAATTATTTAATTAGTTTTCTTTAATCATATTCTTCTATTAATTAAATCATTTTAATTATTTAATTAATTCATCTTCCCTTCTTTATTTTGCTTTCAATTAATTAAATAAATTAATATTTATTTAATTATGTCACTAACATTTCTCTCTATAATTAAATAAATTGCCATTTATTTAATTGTTCACTCTTCACCTTTCATCTATAGTTAAATAATTATTTTAATTATTTAGCTATTCACTTAACGGTTTTTATCTATTATTAAGTAATTGATCCAAATTAATTATTTGATGTCTCTTTCTTATTTCCTTCATTTTAATTAAATGGTTGCACAATAATCATTTAATAAATTCCCATTTTCCCATTTCTTCCAAATTAAATAATGACATGGATTATTCAATGGTTGCTCCACTACTTTCCCTCCACTTTCTCAATTGAATCTTGATTGTTGATTGCTTTCAATTGTCAAAGAATCTTGACCATTTATCCTTAGTCGTCCCTAACCCCATTACTCTATGGTGCATGAAACCTAAACTGTTGATCTTGGCATCTTCTATACTTTCGATTTCATTCATCTATTTGAGAAACTTTTCTATAAAATAAGGTCGTCTCTTTCATTTTGGATTTATAGCCACATTTTCTCCAAAATTCTTGCTATCAGTCATTATCATTTGTAGGTACTTGGACACACCAAAATCTAAGGGCAAGCTTGCAACTTGAGAAGAATGGAGGAGAAGCAAGGAAGATGAACCAACTTTGATAGGGGGAGTTTGTTATATGCTTGGATATTTATTTGAGTTATTCTATCATTTCTGGTTTCTTGTTTTGGATTTGGGATTTCGCTTAGATTTTAGGTAGAGTGGTTACTACTTGGTCTTAGACATCTTTATTCACGAATTTTCCCCTACCTTTACATTGGTGAACCTAATGTAAATCTGATTTTTTTTGCAAAAATCCATACATTTTTCTTTTTTGTTGTTTTGTATGTTTGTAAGTCGTAATCACAAGACAGTGAGCCACATCCTAGATGGAGTGATGAAAATTTGAATAACGATGCATTTGTAGATTCTTGTGGCATAATTGTTAGAAGCCAGTATGACACATTTGGCACACAGTGAGCCACATCCATGGAGTTGACCATCACAGTCCCAATTCTATTCATCATAGTCATTATTTCTTGAGTTGCATTTGTGCATCACATTCATTAACCAAGACAACATATTTTCTTGATAAGGTAAAAAATTACAATTTCATTTTCTTTTTCAGTTTTTCTTTATGGTTTACATTAGGTTAGAGATTTTGGTGTATCTAATCCTTTGTCTACAATGTGTGGCTTATATTTGGGAGAATAATTTTTCCTTTGAAACTACTAATCCAACTTTTGCATGGTTTTTTTTTTTGTCTTCATTTAAGATAGGAACATTTTGGATTTTTGGGCCTAAAATGAATCAATATCTTTTGTTAATTAGGCACATTTCATTTTGGGTTAAAATGAACTACAACTTGCATCTTCACATTTCATTTTGGGTTCAAATGAACAACAACTTGCATCTTCACATTTCATTTTGGGTTAAAACAAACAACTCACATCTTCACATTTCATTTTTAGTTAAAATGAACAACAAATTGCATCTTCACATTTCTTTTTAGGTTAAAATGAACAACAACTTGCATCTTCACATTTCATTTTGGGTTAAAACAAACAACTTGCATCTTCACATTTCACATTTCATTTTGGGTTAAAATGAACAACAACTTACATCTTCACATTTCATTTTGGGTTAAAATGAACAACAAATTACATCTTCACATTTCATTTTGGGTTAAAATGAACAACTTGCATCTTCACATTTCATTTTGGGTTAAAACAAACAGCTTGCATCTTCACATTTCCTTTTGGGTTAAAATGAACAATAACTTGCATCTTCACATTTCACATTTCATTTTGGGTTAAAATGAACAACTTGCATCTTCAAATTTTATTTTGGGTTAAAACAAACAACTTGCATCTTCACATTTCATTTTGGGTTACAAAGAACCACAACTTTCATTTTCATTTGTCTTTCATGTTAATTAGGATAATTTTGATTTGGGCTTAAAATTAATCATTGTCTTATGTGTTTGGTGTGCTTGCACAAATTTTGTGTTGCAGAACCCAATAAGGTACTAGTGAGAGTATCCTCTCCCCTCGCCACTTTGTGGATCTTGGGTGTAAGATAAATCACTCCATCTTATCTTTTCTTTTGTAGAAGGGCCTGTGAATTGAGACACATCCTAACGGAGAACTCATTGGCGACCCAAAGTAGTTTTCCCTCGGGTCACTATATAAAAGGGATAAGATGAAAGTCAAATCCTAACTAGTATTAGCCTTTTCCGAGCAATTCCAAATTGAAAGGAGAAGTACTCACGTTTACGTGTGGTATTCTAATGTAGACTAGTAGGGTTGGTTAAAGCCTTGCATGGCTTGTTGGATGCTTGCAAGGTGCTAGTCCCTTGAGTTGTGACTAGACACCTTCTTAGTAGCCACCCTTTTGATTGGGATTATTTGGTCACTTTCAATGCAGGGGATGTGCATCATGCCCTGAAGTTACTCACCATGAGTGTTAGGGGAAATTTACATGAAAAATGGGCCTCCTAAGGATGACATCATCAACTTTTTGAGTTATCAAAAATCAATTAAAAGATGACATCAACTGTTACGGTGACATCATCCAAAATAAAAATAAAATTATTTATTTTATAAAATAAAACTTTCTAAAATCCTATGAATTAACTCATGATGGTTAATTTAACTCTACATATCCTATTCTATCTCATTCATCTTTCTAAATATAAAATATTCTTTTTATTTTTTAGATTTATATTCTTAAGTTCTATTATAGAAATTATTATGTTTTTTAAAAAATATTTTCATTCTTAAAACAAAAAAATATATAAAAAACATTTCAAAAATATTTTAAAATTTTGGAATGAAATTAATTTGTAATAAAATTCATCTCTGCTTCTTATTTTATAAAATTATTTTTATGAAACAAATTCAGTCCATTTTTCATTTTTCATTTGTTTTTGCAGGTTCAAAAATCATAAAAATTGGCTTAAAGGGAACATATCAAAGTGAGGTGATCAGTTCTTTGTTTTCCCAACACAAAAACTAAAAAATATGTTTGCTGCAATTTCATTAAAAAAAATCGAAATATGTTTGCTACAATTTCATTAAGCAAAAAAAACCAAAACCCCATTATTGTCTTTTATAAATATGCAAAAATCTATTTCAATACAACATATTTACATTGTATCTTTCCTTCGATTTTTTTGACATGGTCTTTAGATAAATTCTTTCTTGAATAAAATTCATCTGTGCTTCTTATTTTATAAAATTATTTTTATGAAACAAATTCATTCCATTTTTCATTTTTCATTTGTTTTTGCAGGTTCAAGCATCATAAAAATTGGCTTAAAGGGATCATATCAAATCGCAATATTTGAGGTGAGGTGATTAGTTGTTTTTTTCCAACACAAAAAATAAAAAATATGTTTGCTACAATTTCATTTAAAAAAAATCAAAATATGGTTGTTGCAATTTCATTAAGCAAAAAAAACCAAAACCCCATTATTGTCTTTTATAAATTATTCCAAAATCTATTTCAATGCAACATATTTACATTTCCTCTTTCCTCCAATTCTTTTTACATGGTCTTTAGATAAATGGGTTTTTTCTTTCTTTCAAGTGAACTAATCTTGAAGCAATATAATCTTCCCTCCCACTCCAATCCAAGTCCTTAACAACAGAAGATTTGAAGACATTAACTCTAAGTGATATTCAATTCCAACTATGGTGCAATAGGTTTTAAATTTGCTATATACCTATTAATTTTTATTTTTTTGAAAGTTTGGAAATCACTACATTTCTTTTAGGCATTTTTTCAAACACTTCCTTGCCTTGTCTATGATGCTAACAAATATTATGGAATAACCATTTCAACAAATCCATTTTGTGCATATCATGCAATCACTGTAGTCGAAGATTGATCATCAAAGGTGATGCAGAGCAAGAGGGTTCATACCATCAAATTTCTATATTCTTGGTAATAATCAAGTACACAATTGAAATTCTTCATTCTTGAGGCAATCTCAATCCTTTAACCTTGAGCAACATGGGCTCCAACTTACACAAATGGATTCCAATCTCTATCAGACTTGGTAAATGATTTCAACATGCTTAGATTCATCCCAAAAAATCATTACAACCATCCAAATATCATACAACAATGATTTAAGGCCAACCATAAACAAACTATGCATAGCTTTGTTCAAACATCAAGAAAACCATGTTTCTTTTACCACTCTCCACCAAAATGAAACACACAATCTACCATAACTCATGAAAATGAATATTTTTCCTTTAAACTGTTTTTAGAAAATGTAAAAACAAAACTTTTCATCAATTTTTATCACTTTTTGATGGTGGAATTAAAAGATATGAATTTTTCTTATCTGTTGGAAACCCTAGTTTCAGAATTGAGTAGTCTTCACCAAAAATACCATATATCACTCAAAACCCCATAAAAATTGATCAAACCAAGTGAAAATGAAACTAGGTTCACATATCTAACATTTACAATAGGTATGAGGTATTTATTTGATCTATACAATTTGTACCATTCTCTGCAACATCCTGCAACTTTCAAAGAAAATAATCCCATAGGGCTGCCAATGGTAAAATGATTATAACTTTCTCCAAACTCAAGGAAAAAACATCAAACCAATTGAAAATGAAATCTAGTTCATTCCTCTATCAATAAAAATAAATTTAAGATCTGTAAACTTTCATACAAAGCCGTACCATGTAAAATAATAGGGGAAAACATTGGAAATTTGTAGAAAAATTCATCTCTTCATTCATAAATTCTTGTTCATTCTACATTCCAACCCCCAATTTGACTTAGAGGCCCATTGTTATGCTTGTAAAATCAAGTTATTCCCCCAAAAAACCTACAATTACCATTTAACAACTTTTAACAAACTTCTAAAAAAGCTATTATTTAACAAGAAGAGTTGTTATGACAACATTTGACAACTTTTGACAATGCTTTCATTTTTCAACTAAATGACACCAAACCTTCATCAATGACTCCAAATGACTTCAAACATATATAAAATGGCTAATCCAACCTTATTACAACATTAAAACACCTAATTTAATGAATTTATACAATTTGACCTCATGGAGGCTTGAATGCAACAAGGTGCTCCTACACCAAAAGGCAAGCCCAAAGTTGTATGGAGACAATATGCACAGGCTCTTTACTTATTGGACAGTTGGTTTTCAATGAAAATATATTACTATTGTTGTGGAAGATTTTTACAAGAACATGAAATTGTGTAGTATTAACAAGATTGATAAAATATTGAAATTTAAGAATTTGTAACTAGAGTAAGCTTTATATATATATTAGACTTCAACTTCTCTTCTCTTACTTTAAGATTTTTTATTTTATTTATTTAATTGTGTTTTATTAATTCAAATTTTTAGGAATAAATGGTGGTTAGAAGACCTTCAAGTGAGTTGAAATCTGTTGTGGTTTACAACACAAAAAATGATGATGGAAATTGGATTCCAATGGCCTTATCTATCAACTCCATGGTTACGATGAGGCCTTTACAGATTGGAAAACATAAGGTTAAAAAATAACATTCTTTTGATGTCAAATACCATTGGAAAGGAATGATCAAAGAGTTCAAAACAAGTCCAAGTGGTAAAATGGTATCATAGGTTAAAATTGCACATGTCTATGACAAGAAAGAGATGCTAAAAGAATCAATTGCAGAAAAAATAGACTTCTTTCGATTTGGATCTAATTGTGAGGAAGAAATATTTTTGTACTAAAGTGAGAATGCTTTATAAATTGTTTATTTTAGCAGAATGTCATTTTTTATATTAAACAATTTTTCAACTACTAATGAACATTTCATTCTTATAGGCTTGTATATTTTGAATTGGGAGTGGGAACCTATTGAATCAATTACAAGTACCTTCCAAGCTATTCATTTTGAAGTTGGAGAAATTATTTATGCTAGAAAGGACTCCACATGGTTGATCAAACAAGGGATATGGTTTTATAAATATACATATATCCTTCCAAGAGCTAGTGCAACATATGGAAAACTTGAAGACATTCCATTACCAATGCTTAATTCACTTGGATGGCCAAATATAGATCCTTCAACCATAGCTTCTTATTGGTACAATAATTTTGAAGAGGTGCAAGCAGGTATGAAGTTAAAAGGAGAAAATCATGTCCACATTAGTGTATTCATGCCAATCAACATTTTCTATCATATGTTCAAAATTGAATCATCCATTCAAAGAACTAAAAAAAAAAAATAGTATTCAATCACCTTTGGATAGATTGCTCAAGTCTTTATTTTATTTTGAGTGGGACAAAAGAGTACACTATGAAAATGGAGAGGAAATAGAATGTAGAATTTCTCATGACACAATTTCCTTCAAGTAAATTTTTGTGTTTACTTTTTAGTAATTCTATTACTTATGATGTTTTATAGTTTCTATATAAAAATATTTACATAGTTTAATATATTACTCAGGTATTGGATTTCAAGACAAATTTTATACATGAGATTCCAATTTCAAAGGTAAAGAAATTTTCACCAATTGGGACAATGGACATGGATTCCAAATGACCAAGATGAAAATGATGGAACCCATTCTCCAAAAGTATCATTTGATATTTTGATGAGTAAAATTCCTTTTAGATCTTTATTAATGGAAAAAAATTGGACATTGTTTGAAATAAGAAAATATTCAGAAATGGATGAAGAGCTTAGTGATTTCATATTTTTGCATAATGGAAATAAGGTAGATTGGTTTTTTATCATTATATATCCAGTTTTCTCATTATTTTATGTCTTCATTGTGATGTATATGAATATAAATTTTGTTAAAGTTGAAGCACAAGGAACTAAAATTGTTATTTTCTTCTAAATTTTTAGGTTGGAAAGTGTCGAGAAAATATTATTCTTTGCAAGGATTTTCTTCCTCCTACAACATTAGAAATCAAAGAAAATTAAGAATAATTTCATGAAAGATTCATTATTAGACTTTTTAAATTTTTTTCTAGGATTTGAGTATTTCATAGTTTTAGCCTTATCAAGTCAAAGCATTCACTAATCATCATTCCAATGTAAATGAATTGATCTATACATGTGATGTAAAGCATCCAATATTTATAGAATGCTATGTAATCATACATTTATTTCCTTATAATATAATATCATGGTTTTTCTTCATCATTTCTCAATGAGCAAGATTGAATTTTATTGTCATTATATTTACTATGGTTATATTGAACTTTAAAATCCTTTATGAATTTGGAATTTACAAATTCCTCCTTCTTAAGCACATTTTTCATAGCATCATGCATAAGTTTAAATCGGTCTTTTGAGTGGTAATCACACTAATTAGAATCACCTAAGCATGTGGGTAGATCTTTAAAGTAACATGTGTGACTAGGATAGGTGCCTAAATAGGGTTATGAGTTGTTTAAGTGACAAATGTGCAAGGAGGAGGTTCCTAGGTTCAAATGACTGAGTTTTTAGTGATAAACACAACTAAAATTGGCACTTGACAAGTAGCATTCAACAACAACAACCAATCTGTGTGCCCAAGACATTTTGGCATGTTCCAGTAGCAACATTCCAATTCTGCATAATGACTATATTATAGTCACCTATTCAGCAACTTCCCCAGTGAAATGAGAGCAATTTATTCACTTTAGCATGCTCCAGTTTTCAAGTGTAAATTAGTAGTGGTCATAGACTCACAATCAAAATAGTGAGGAACAAAGGGTGTTTTCAACACAAATCTCATATTTTTTATGGAGTGTTTCAACGAGGGTTTGGTTGACACAAAAAATTGTATTTTAAAAACTAATACAATTGCTTGAGGTTTTGTGTAAGGCATATCCAAGCATGAAATCCCATGATTTCATGGCATCTACCAATTTTTTGTCAACATTATGCATGGAAGATCTTGAGGATAGTTTCCATGGGTCTATTGCCAATGTCAAAGAGTTCTTGTGATAGAGTTTGATGATATCTTCATTCAAAGATTCAACCATGGTTTTTTGACCTTGTCAAACCTCTAATTCCCATGTTTCCAAAATCATTGGATCTGCAATGACTGGTTCCTAACAAGTGCAACTACAGATTCAATAAATGGGTGTGCTTTATATATAATATTAATTAGACATTATTTCAATCAAGTCCTGGTTTCTAGCATGTACAACCATAATTTATGTAAATGGTATTTTTAATACATATATAAATGGCCAGATTTTCAGTCCCACACCTTGTTCAGTGTGGAAATATGCAAAAATGAATTCATGAAGTAAATTGAAGATTGAACTAAATGTCATTGTGATGGAGAACAAATATATTATTATCAATATTACCTAGTATATGTATAGTTTCAATAAAAATAAAAAACACTATTTAATGCATACTCTTTTGTTTCTCAAACCATTTTGTGTGTGTTTGGAATTCACTACACTCCATGAGAGTACATTTATTTCAGACATTTTACAAAATAGTTCATATGCATTATCTATGCTTTTACATTCTAGATAGATTATAACAGTAATCCATTAAAGGGTATGGACATCCATTAAATATTATATTATTCTCTTGTTCTTCTCTTTCATTTTGCATTGACTTCTATTATAGCAACATCAATACTATTCATATTTGTAAGATTTTTCTTTTGGTTAAGTCTATAAAGCATGCGTTTATAGAACCAATGACTCATATGGATCAATGGGTTAGATGGTATTGATCCTCCACATGTTGAGTAGACATATGATAAGTATTCCTTGATAGCTTATGAGACTTCTCCAATCCCTATGTATTCCAAATGCTCAAGCTTCCATACACTTTAGCAAACCAAGGACCATGTGCATAGAGAATGTGCTAAAAAACACCAAGGGAAAAGAAAATAATTAGAACCTAATACAAATTACACTAGATTATTTATATAAAACATATAATAAATTAAAAAATTATATGAATTCTTACCATGTAATGAGTGATTTCATTTTCTCCCCATGCTAGAAGAAAATCCTTTGTAAACTTTGTTACAGCTTCAATAAATCGTGTATCATCACCTTTAGTGAATCTTTCCTTGTTCATCAAAGGGAACAAAGATGATAATGAAATCCATGCCTTTATTTTCCTCAACTGAGAGGAACCTTTTTCATTTCGATCATCCTTTGCATTGATCATATCCTTATATATTTCCCATTGACCCCTTCTACTTCTTTGGTAGTCTAAATTTTTAATAAAATGTCAAGCCTTATCAGCTCCCATTGATGACTTTGATGGAACATTACCACGAGCCCCTGAATGTTTCATATCTTTATTAATATAAACATTACCTCCATGTAACCCTACATCTGACAATACCCTTTCAATTGATTTTATGGATTTTTCTACCTCTTTTGGTTTTTTATTCCATGCAAATAAAATTAATAAATAAACTGTTAGAATTGGCTATGGCTGCCACCCAAGATCTATGGACCAAATGGAAAGCACAAGAAAGAGAGAAATGATATGACAAGAATAAACTGTATTCAATGTCATTAATATGATATGACTGATTATGATTGATTACAAATGAGAGAGACCCCTTGGTTAAATAGCCAAGGTGAGAACATAGAAGGGGCATAAGATTATGACAAGTGTCATAATCTTATGACATGAGACAACTAGGAAAACTTATCACTCCACCAAAGTGGAGAGATAATCACATGATGTGTCCACAAAAGGTGGAAGTGATAAAGTAATGACATGCCAAGTCCACCAAAAGTGGAAATCTCCAACAACCTCCTATGTGGTCCCTAAGTAAACTTAACTAAGGTGTAATTATGACCTAGGACAAGGTACAATATATTTAATTACACCAACACCCCTTAAGTGCAACTTAGGAGTAGTGCACAAATGCAAACAATGCAAGATGGTCCCGCTACTAGGCCATGTTAGGTACCATGTACAAACAAGCAATCAATCCCTCACAACCGAGGAAAGGGAGAAAACCTCATGGGACAAAACTCCCCCTCAAAAGAGAGATGAAATACAAAAAGTGAAATACAATACTCTCAATGAAGAATGAGAAGGTAAAAACCCCATGTGAGGAAAAAGACCCCCCCATAAGAGAGAAGTAGAAGAGAAGCAAGGTAGCCCCCCCTCAATGTTGAGTCTCCTGCAATGATGGTAGAAGCTCGACATTGAATGCTGAAGATGATCCAATCTCGCGAACAACGTTCCTCCCCTTAGGAAGAAACAAAACCAAGGATGTATGCAGGATATCAAGAAGATGGATGATGTATGATGGTGTGAAGCATGCCCAAGTGTCTCCATGTCGATGCGAAAATTGACACACTCCAATCAGTTCTAGGCCACACTTCTGAAGAGTACAATCCAACATCTAGTAGAGAAGAATGTAGGCACAACTAAAGACAAAGAAGTCTCCTCCAAATGCTGTCCAAAAGTATCCACACTCACACCAATCTGTGAAGAATGATCATGTAGAGAATGAACAAGAGGGTCAAGGTGTTCCCTCACAACAATTGAAGAAGGTTCATCTTCATCAAAGAGAAGATGAATATCATAAATGGTGTCCTCCAAATCTGCAAGATGTGACTCCATAAACAAGTCTGAAATACCTGTTAGGAAGTCATCCAAAGTAGCCATATCTAGAAGACAATCAGGATCCTGTTGCACTGAATCACTAAGAGCCAAAACTGTTGAATCACAAGTAACCTCAAGTACAACAATAGATGAAGATGTGATCTCAATAGGAGGAGAAGCAAGAAGAGAAGTCTCTTTATCAACTGGAAATTCAAGACATTTATTATACTCAAGCTCCTCTAAAGTATCATCATCATAGGGTATATTATCAACATCATCAAGGGGAATCAAACAATCTGCAATAGGATAATATGGGAATGGAGAGATATGATGGTCTCCAAAAAGCTCCCAAATCTTGGTCCAAAGTGTGTGTGGGCACTCGATATCTGAGATCTCCATAGGAATATCAACACCAATATATGAACCAATTAATCCTACAATGTGATCATTATTATTACCCCAAATTGATTGCTTCCAAGGTGTGTCTGGTTCAAGTATGAGCCCATAAAGATATGGCAAAAGATTAAGCCACCTAAGATGTGTCAGAATACCTTTCTTCCAAGACTCATAATTATCCTTATTCAGCATTACCACAGAAGGATGAATAGAAAAACCCATGATACCTCCTCAAATGATCAACACAAATGAATCAACCACAAGAGAACCCCCCCAAATTCACTCAATCAAAGAACCCCCCAAGAAATATATGATTTGGCACTTTATCAGTAGTGCATTTACAATTGCCACTTGCCAAAAACAGCAAAGTGGTCTTTGATCTTGGTGCTTACAAATGCCAAAATAGGCCACAATATCAAGTAAAATTTTTGGTACAAAATAAGATCAATCTAATAATACCACTAAGAAGTACACAAAAAATCATGCACTTTCAAAAAAAATTGCACCAAAAAATGTTACCGTAGGAGCAAGATATGAGCTCCCGAAATTCCCAAAATGAGGACGAAGCAGCAACAACTGTGAGAATCTGCAAATTCTGGAAAAACCAGGCACCAAAACCAAAAACTGATTGCACCAGTCCATAGAGCACAAAATTCTAGCCCAAATAAAAAAAAATTGCTCCAAAAAAGAACTTAAAATGAACAAGATATCAGCTTCAAAATAGACTACAAAATCAAAATGCAAATGGTGAGGGGCAAAAATTTTGAAAACGCCTGCTGACGTACGCTGACGTCATGAAACACAGGCTTAAATTTGACGGTCTAGAGCCCGTCACTAACGCCTTCCCGGCATTGACGGAATATTCCCCGGATGCCGGAATTTGACGTCGTTGCCGGAATCCGAAGATTTTCGCCGGAATTTTAGCACCGATCGCCGCCGGAGACTTTATGGTGAACGGCGCTTGATTTTGAACTGTCGGCCGGAATGTTTCAAACTCCGCCGGGTTTTTTTTAATGTCCGCCGGCTGGGTATGTGGAGGGCCGCGTGGGCGGAGTGGGGCCGCGGTGGCGCCACGTGGCGCCCGCGGACGGTCCTGGTACCGCCGCGGTACCCACAGTACGCAGAGTACCTTTGTACTCAGAAAAACAGTTTTATAACCTTTTTTTTTAATTTGATTTTTACAATAAACTTTTACAATGAAAAGTATTTGATTTTTGAATAAAATCACCCGATACAATAAAAATTTTCAGAAATTTTTTAAAGAATTTTTTTTCTGAAATCGTACCGTGCGTCATAATGACGACCTGGGGGCCGTACGGCTCTCGGGTAAAAAAATTTTGCCTCACCGGATAACTTGCTCCGAATCAGACGACTGACGTCGACCTAGGGTTTTGGCCCTTCGACGATGGCAAGGTCGATTTGACCCAATGCTCCAAAATTGCGCCACTTTGAATCTGGCAACCACGCCTTCAAACCCTCATAGATTTGAACTCAGAGTCCGATTTGACCAAACAAAAGGCAAAATCGACTATCTCAACCTTCGACACAATGGTGAGCTCAGATTTGCACCAGCAAGCTCGGATTTGAACCTGCAACAAAGAGCCACGAATGGAACCTCCTCAGATCTGGAATCTCTCTTCAGAAAAAGACTCTCCAATGGCTCCAAACACGCTCTGATACCATGTTAGAATTGGCTATGGATGCCACCCAAGATCTATGGACCAAATGGAAAGCACAAGAAAGAGAGAAATGATATGACAAGAATAAACTATATTCAATGTCATTAATATGATATGATTCTTGATTACAATGAGAGAGACCCCTTGGATAAATAGCCAAGGTGAGAACATAGAAGGCATAAGATTAAGACAAGTGCCAGAATCTATGACATGAGACAACTAGGAAAACTCATCACCCACCAAAGATGGAGAGATAATCACATGATGTGTCCAAAAAAGGTGGAAATGATGAGGTGATGACATGTCAAGTCCACCAAAAGTGGAAATTCTCCAACAACCTCCTATGTGGTCCCTAAGTAAACTTAACTAAGGTGTAATTATGACCTAGGACAAGGTACAATATATTTAATTACACCAACATAAACAAGTTTATCAATTATTCTTACAAAAGCATGAAGAGTGCATATGTGTACTCTTTTGAGTGGAATTTGGAGAATTGGCTTTAAATTTGGATCAAATTCATCTCTATTAGGATGTAATCCATGGTCACAACTTAATATACCTTTACAAAATCTTACATTTAATTATTTTAACTTGTCTCGAGAATGCATAGAATAAATGCAACTATGCTTTGCATTTGCTCCATGACTTGTATTATACATGCATTTCAATGTTTTCAAATTAGAAGCCATATGCTATTCAACATTATATGATCCGTACCCACCAACATAAAGTTTCTCCCCGATGATATGAGAGGAAATCATGGATGGTATCTTAGTTTGCTCAAAAACCCATTTTAGATCTTCATAGCATTCCTTGTTTACTCTAAACAAGCCAAGCCACCAAATGTGATTCTTTGATTGTACAAGAAAGTATGTTTCATTAGTAGCATGAATATTTGGATTTAATGCTCTATTCATTAAGGTAATTGACACTCTTTCATACTTGACACTGTTTATCAATTCCATCTCATCTAATTTTAGGATGAATAAAAGTTTTCCATTTGCCTCCTCCACTGAAATATCATAATACCTTACTATAGCTTATAAAAAAAATTCAGCTTCAAACCAAACATTGTTTGTTGGATTTAAAGTAATTGAGACTTCCCTTCCAATATGTGTTTGTCATTTCCTTTGAGAATTATCCTTTGATGCTTGGATGTGAAACATATTTCCAACAAAATCTTGAACTTATTTGTTCCTGTTAGACCATTCCACTCTAACATGAGATGGGCGAGGAAAAAAGACCTTAGTGATCCCAACATTTAATATTCCAGTCTGTAATGCCTTAAAAATATCTTCATATCCCGTCCTACTAATTCCTACATTGTCACATGCTCCTTGTACATCATTAGCATTAATTGAACATGATAAATATTTTATTATCTCATCAACCAAAACTTTTCTTAATGTAGCATATTGAGATTGATGAAGCATTTCCAATATCTCATCTTTTTTAAATAGACTCTTCATAAGTGAGGCTAATTTCTGGCTTCTATCTATAGTTCACTCAATTATTGTAGGATCAATTATACTTTTCATAGCTTGAACTCTCTTTTTGAAGCCACCCCCTAAAGGTACTAGAGATACAATATTATTTAAATTTTTTATCCTCATCCTTCCTCCTAGAAAAGTTTTCTTCATTTTTTTAATAGCTTTATTGAGAGTTTCAACTTTGAACTTCAAATCCTTATTTTCCTTCTTCAATAATGAGATTTCTTGAACCATTGTATTTTGAACTTTCCAATATTCAATAGACTCATGTTCTAACCTCTTGTTCACTTCAACTAAATTAAAGACTTTATTATCCATTTCAAGCATCTTATTTTCTACAGAATTTATTTTTTTCTCAAAAATTTCTCTTTTTCCTTCAAGCCTCTTGCAATGCCCTAACAATCCACTTTCCCTATTGCATATAAATTTTATAAGCCTAGTAATAGTATCAAACTTAGGATAATCATTATTTTTAGGATCAAGAGGATACAAATTTCCCTTCACCCATATATCTATATGCTTTTGGCCCAATATTCTCAAATTGTTTTCATCTATATCATAATTCTTCATTGTATTTCATTTCTGACTACATTTCTTCATCCAACTCCACACGTAAATTATATGAATTCTTCTTCATTTTTCACTTCTTTAAAATTGAATGTGCCTATTAGACAACAAAAAAATTCAATCATTCTATAACATATCATATATGATGGAAATTATTATAAGGAAGTTGTATTGAAATTATTTTTCAAAAGATTGAAGAAGTTGTAATGAAATTATTCAAAATACTCTTAAAAATTCAAATGAAATAATTATTAAAAAGAAAAGAAAAGTCTCAGTCACCTTTTTGTCCTCTAATTTGTTTGTCCTTTATCCAATTAATTAGAGTGAGATTGTTTTGAAAGTCTAAATAAATGGATATTTTAAATTTGGTCTCATTTTTTCCCTCCATAATTCAACTTCAAAATTTTCCCTCTACAATTTTCCTCAAAATTTCCCTCCATAATTCAACCTCAAATTTTTCCCTCCACAATTTGACATCAAAATTTTCCCTCAATTTTTTATGTCTACAATTTTTTAAGTAAACTTATTTGAATTTTATATAGTTCAAAATTTTATCATATATTTAAAATCATAAAACTTGTTATAAACATATTTAACATAATAAATCTAAATCTATAATATGGAACTTGATTTAATATGTAAAATTTATATAAAATAAAATATTAAGTATAAAATAAAATATCTAAAGTTACTTGTACTTTGCCACTATTTATAAAACTTATAAACGTGTTTATTTAAATAAACTACATAACATAATAAATATATAAAATCATAAATTTATATATATATATAAAATTATAAATATATTAAATCTAAATGTATAATATGAAACTTGATTTAATTACACCGATAAGTGTTATACAGTCACATCAGGGTGGGGGTGAGAGCGCTCATTTTTTCTATGTAAATTTATAAGAAAAAAAAATAAAATACCAAAAAGGAAATAAAAAATAAAACCAAAAAAGAAATTAAAAACAGTTGAAGGAGCAAACGTTGAGAAAATCACATGAACCAAAAGAGAAATTGGAAAAAATTGGAAACAACTGGAAGGAAAAAAAGTTGGAGAAAGTCACCAAAAATATCAAACCAAATGGAAAAATTAAAAGATAAAAAATGATGGAAGAAAAAAAAAGTGAGAAAATCAAATAAACTATGGAAAAGAGATGTCCCTTGACTACTTTAGATATATATTTTTAAATATAAATATACTAGTATATAAATTTTATATAAAATAAAATATCTAAAGTTACTTTTACTTTACCATTTTTTAAATAAAAACAATTAATCAAGAAAAGAAAGTGAACTTGAAGTTTTTAATAAATTATAATAGAAATATATGTTACCACTTTTTTTAAAAATGAACTTGAGTTTAAGTTTTTTTAAATAAAAAATAAAAAATCAAGAAAAAAATAATCTAAAATGAAAAGTGAACTTGAGTTTGTCAATAAAAATATATGCTACCACTTTTTAAAAAATAATGCACTTGAGTTTTTTAAGGAATATAATAGAAACATGTGTCCCCACTTAACTCATGTAGTTAAGTAATTTTATATTTTTTATATTTAAATAATTTGTATTATTTGAGATAATTTTTTCTTTTTTAGAGTTCCTTAGGAGGCCCATTTTTATGTAAATTTCCCCTAATGGCTCCCTTGAGATGAGACATAAATCCTTGGCTTAGTATAAGCTACTTGTTTACTCGTAGCTTTTTGGGAGGAAAGTGATTGGGTCATCCTTCTAGTCCTAGAGGCCCCTAGCTATCCTCTCTCACAAAGACAAGAGTGAATACACCCCCTAAAGATGTTCCTACACTCTTGTTGAAGGAGATTCCAAGTTGTGGACCTTAAAGTGTTGCCACTAGTCATTGACCTTAGGGATAGGAAGTGCTTGATATATTTTTTATTATGCTATACCTGTGGAAATTTGGGTGAATAACCCTCAAATATACACATATTTGCATAGGTATTTGACTAGTCAATAGTCAAAAATCTATTTTCAAAGTGTTTTATGTGCTTTCAATCACATTTTAATAATTTACCAAAACAAAAACCATTCAAAAACATCAGATTTTAGGAAAATAAACTATGAACTGCAATTGTCAGAAAGTGAACCGTAACTGTTAAATGGTGAACCACAACTATTAAATACTGAACCACCCCCATGGACACCTTAATGCAACAAATGTAAGAAATATAACACCAAATGGAAAACATACAATTGGGGACAAATAAGAAGACATTATATGGAGGAATTGTACCCTTACCCTTTCGACAAAAGTCTTTATATGCCACATTTCCCTCCACATTTCACCACTCCAAACTTTAACAAGTACAAAGGGAAAGGAAATCTAGTGGAACATATATACAATAATTTAACCCAAAATTTATTGACATTGCTTATGAGCCCACATATTTGATGAGATTGTTTCCTCGAAGCCTCTCGGGGATGGCTCTAGAATGGTTTGTGTGCCTTCCTTTTGGGATACGAACATGGGGTGAATTGGCTGATAGATTCATCAACCACTTTTCTTACAACATAGAAAGTGATACGACCCTAGTAACACTATGCACCACCAAACAAAAAGAGGGAGAATCACTTACATCATTCTATCAAAGATGGTGCAGCATGACTAATAAATTTCCTTGCCACATACCTAAGAAACAATTGGACACCATTTTCATATAAATTCTCCACATAGAATTAATGATCCAACTTCAAATTTAATGTTGCACTACCTTTGAATATTTCATATAAAAAGGGGTCTTTGTTGAGAAGGATCTTATGGAAAGAGGACTAGTAAAAATCTTCAACAAAACCCCAAACACTCATAGTTACAAAGGAAAAAATTGGTCTCAAAATAAGAATGTCACCAATGATGGGGTAGTCAATGCTAAAGTGGTAAATCAAAATCATCCCACCCTTCATCTTAAAGGTCCATTCACATCAAACACACCAACACCTAGTCATGATCATACATTGAATGCAGTCCAAAATAATCAACAACACAAAGAACCTCCATGCACCAAAAAAACATACACACCCTTAGGGGAGCCCATTGAGTCAGTTTTGAATAAGCTTTTACAATCAAACATCATTCAAATTTCTACCATTAAAACATATAAACCAACATTAGATAAAAAAATTGGTGGAATAAAAATGAATTATATGAATACCATCATGGCAAAGGACATAAAACATCATCATGTTGGACACTCAAGAACCTCATTCAAGATCTTATTGAACAAGGAGACATATTAGTGGATAATTCACAAGGAAAAACCAAAGTTGATCACACCATGTTCAAAACTCCCTTGCAATACCATGGGAAAGGGAAGGCGTCCAATTCAAGAAATAATAATAGTGCTAATTATACCCATGTGCATTACTATACCATCAATCATATTTGAGCCCTTGATAATCATGTTGCTACCATCACCATTAATAAAAGTTTAGAATGTTTTGTTACTACCCGCAGAGCTAAGGTGACCCTGCAAAGGGCTTCCTATAATCTACAGCCGAAAATCCAATACAATCTCCTGGATCATCTAGGAAAGACTCCCACACAAATATTCATTCTTGAGATGCTTCGCATTTCCCCAGAACATACAACCATTATGGATAAAGCCTTGCAAGATACATTTGTACCCTCTAACCTAAATTTCAACCAATTCTAGGCCATGGTTAGATACCTAGCCACATCTCACTATGTAACCTTTTCTGAACAAGATCTTTCCACACAAAATTGAAATCATAATGATCCCCTAAACCTTGAAGTATACATTAATAAACATAAAATTAGATGAGTCTTGGTAGATGGTGTAGCAGGTCTAAACATATGTACCCTAAAATTGGTTACAACATT
The DNA here is from genome assembly GCA_007258455.2 of Sequoia sempervirens. NCBI lineage: Eukaryota > Viridiplantae > Streptophyta > Pinopsida > Cupressales > Cupressaceae > Sequoia > Sequoia sempervirens. Next base: position 23,252 of record VDFB02323867.1, read on the forward strand.
GGGATTCTCTAAGGCTTGCATAGATCAATATAAAATAATTGTTATCAAGGCCTATGATGTTGAGCGCTCTTCTGAAGGATTAATCAAAATTCCTATAAGGATTGGCCCTGCTATCTAGAACATAATGTTCCATGTCTTGGATCTGGACTTGCTTTACAATCTTCTCCTAGGTCACCCATGGATTCATGCCATGAGAGTTGTACCTTCCACTTACCATCAATGGCCTTGAAATTACCATACTAGGTGATCCTGATCCTTTACAGTATTGCATAAATCTAAGAGGAACCATTGAGAATCAAGTTCCCATCAACTGAGAAGCTTCATCTTCCACCTTATCACACTACATTGATCCATATTCCCTCATCAAATCATCCACTCCATTCATCACACCATCCAATCCCAAAGTCTACATCCATGATAATGGATGTGGGGAGTACAACATGGATAGATTATTTTGTGTTGGAAACTTTCCTAAATCACTAAGGTCTTATGGAAAAACTCATCCTATTCAACCTAAAATCATCATCCCACTACAACAAACCCCTGTGATTAACTCCCTTTTTTGCTTCTACCCACTATTTTAATATATTTTTCTCCAATTTTTAAAAAAAGTTCATGCTATTTATCAGGATGATGCTATTTTTGGAATTTTTTGTGCCAACCAAAACAAGTAGGCACTAATTAGGTGCAAATTATCACCTAAATTAGGGCTGAAGTTAGAGCCAAAATTAGCACCAAGATTAATGCATAGAGTCTAGCGCCCAGATTAGCACCTAAATTAACGTCCAGGTTAGCACCTAAATTAGCGCCCATATTAGCACCTGATGTAACTCCCAATTTAGCACCTACTTTAGAACTTGTTTTAGTACCTAATTTAGTGACTTATTTAGCACCTAATTGTTTTGATCTAGCTAGGATTAAGGGTGTTAAAAAAAAATCCTTCCACAATATTTAGTGGCCTTCAATTTCTTTCCTACATTTCACTTGCATCAAAATATCTATTTCCTTTGACTTTTCATTGTATTGGGTAGAGGGTAGAGGGTAGAGGGTTCAAGTATGGTTTAGAGTTTAGGGTATTGGGTTGAGGGTATATGGTTCAAGGATTAGGGTTGAGGGTCTAATGTATAGGGTAGAGGGTATAGGGGTTGAGGGATTAGGGTTTAAGGGTTGAGGGTTGAGGGATTAAGGGTTGAGGGTTGAGGGATTAGGGTAGAGAGTTTACTTGTGTTTAAGGGTTTAAGGGCTAAGGGATTAGGATTGAGAGATTAAGGTCGAGGGTAGAGGGTATTGGGTAGAGGGTAGAGGGTTTAAGTATGGTTTAGTGTATTGGGTTGAGGGTATAGGGTCGAGGGTTTAGGGTATATATAGCTAGGTTTGAAGATATATGGTTGAAGGATTAGGGTTGAGGTTCCATTAATGTAGATGGTAGAGGGTATAGGGGTTGAGGTTTTAGGGTTTAAGGGTTCAAGGTTGAGGCCAGATTAAGTGTTGAGGGTAGAGGGTAGAGGGTATATGGTTCAAGAATTATGGTTGTATAGGGTAGATGGTATAGGGCTTGAGGGTAGAGGGTAGAGGGTTTAAGTACAGTTTAGGGTTTAGGGTATTGGGTTGAGGGTTGAGGGTAGAGGGTAGATGGTTGAGGGTTTAAGGGTTGAGGGATTAAGGGTTGAGGGTTGAGGGATTATGGTAGAGAGTCTACTTGGGTTGTTGAGGGATTAGGATCAAGGGTAGAGGGTATTGGGTTGAGGGGTAGAGGCAGAGGGCTCACAAGGTTTTAGGAATAGTACAATAAGACATATAGTCAAAGGTTTAGACATATATAGCTAGGGTTTGAGGATATATGGTTGAAGAATTAGGGTTGAGGTTCCATTAATGTAGAGGGTAGAGGGTATAGGGGTTGAGGGTTTAGGGTTTAAGTGTTGAGGGTTGAGGCCGGATTAAGGGTTGAGGTTTTAATGTAGAGGGTAGAGGGTTTAAGGAGTAGGGTAGAGGATTGAGGGCACGGTTCAAGGACTATGGTTTAGGGTCCAAATGTATAGGGGTTGAGGGTATAGGGAAGAGGGTGATGGTATAGGGTTGAGGGATAGAGTTTATGCTGAGAGAGGTAGAGGGTATAGTAGGGTATAGGGGTATAGGGGTAGAGGGTTGAGGCTGAGGGGTTGAGGTCAATTAGGGATTAAGGGTCGAGGTTGAGGGATTAGGGCAGAAAGTTACTTGGCCAAGGCTGAAGGGGTTGAGGGATTAGGCTCTGAGGATTAGGTCAAGGGGTATAGGGCATTGGAGTTGAGGCAGAGGTAGAGGGTTTGGGCATGGCATTGTATTTAGGGCTGGCTGAGGGTATAGGGTCAAGGGTTTAGGGTATATATAGCTAGATTTGAGGATATATGGTTGAAGAACTAGGGTTGAGGTTCCATTAATGTAGAGGGTAGAGGGTATAGAGGTTGAGGGTTTAGGGTTTAATGGTTGAGGGTTGAGAATTGAGGGTTGAGGGTTTAATTTATAGGGTAGAGAGTAGAGGGTAGAGGGTAGAGGGTTTAAGGTTGAGGGTGGAGGGTTGAGGGTATATGGTTCAAGGATTAGGGTTGAGGGTCCAATTTATAGGGTAGAGGGTATTGGGGTTGAGGGATTAGGGTTTAAGGGTTGAGGGTAGAGGGTCGAGGGATTAGGGTAGAGAGTTTACTTGGGTTTAAGGGTTGAGGGATTAGGGTTGATGGATTAGGGTCGAGGGTAGAGGGTATTGGGTTGAGGGTAGAGGGTTTAAGTATGGTTTAGGGTTTAGGGTATTTGGTTGAGGGTATAGGGTCGAGGGTTTAGGGTATATATAGCTAGGCTTGAGGATATATGGTTGAAGGATTAGGATTGAGGCTCTATTAATGTAGAGGGTATAGGGGTTGAGGGTTTAGGGTTTAAGGGTTGAGGGTTGAGGCAGGATTAAGGGTTGAGGGTTGAGAATTGAAAGTTGAGGGTTTAATGTATAGGTAGAGGGTCAAGGGTTGAGGCGTTGAGGCCCATACAGGCTGAGGGATTAGGGCTGAGGTACAGGTTAGAAACAAAAAATCCTTCCTAATATTCACCGGCCTCAATTGCTTGCCCAATGCACTTGCATCAAAATATCCCTCAACCCTCAACCCTCAACCCTAATCCCTCAACCCTCAACCCTCAACCTTAAACCCTAAACCCTCAACCCCTATACCCTCTACCCTATACATTGGACTCTCAACCCTAATCCTTCAACCATATACACTCAAACCTTTACCCTAAACGCTCTACCCTCAACCCTTAACCATCAACCCTAAACCCTTAAACTGTCTACCCTCTACCCTCAACCCATTACCCTAAACCATCAACCCTATACCCTCAACCCAATACCCTAAACCATCAACCCTAATCAATTCCCTATTAGCAAGTGCATCCGCCAAGATGTTAGCTAGTTCCTTATAGAAATTGATCATAATTTCAAAAGAAGAAATTTTTTGAAGAAGAGACAATAGATGTCCCAAAAAATAATTCAAATGTTAGTTTTCAGAAGCCTTCCTTGATAGGGAATTAACCAC